>CAJQZJ010006256.1:103390-129024 GCA_907164525.1 Lophiomys imhausi | reverse complement strand
GTGTGTGTGTGTGTGTGTGTGTGTGTGTGTGTGTGTGTTCAGGAGTAGTGTGCATGTATATGCAAAACAAATGATGCTGTGAGTCTTCCATTATTGCTTTTGGCCTTTTTTTTAGGCACATGGTCGCTCACTGAACCCAGTTAGCTCTGCTGACTAGCCAGCAGGCTCCATGGATCTACCTGTCTAAATACCCTCAGTGCTAGGATTAGAGATGTCTGTCTGTGATCATGCCTGGCTTTTACACAGGGACCAGATATGACCTAGATTCTTATGCTTGCCTGGCAAGTACTTCACTCACTATCTCCTCAGCTCCTCCCTCATCTTTGTTTCATGTACAACAGTGGATAGAATCAAAATGAATGTGTGACAAGCACCCTGTTGAGCTGAAGTTAGTAAGTTCCTGGTGATACTCGAACGAAGCCCAGCAGACAGTGTGAACTGGTGGAACTCTCAAAAACAGGGTGGACCTCACCTGATCTTAGTTTCCTTCCTGGTAGCACCCAGCAGGCACAATGCATTGCATATACTACAAACATATAGTATGTTCTAAAATAGAAGTGCACTGTGCTAGATAATTTATACTTCCTCTTTGGTTTCAAAAGGGTCATTGTTCCTATTTATTGTTCAGTGTAGTCAGAGTTAGTAATAATGAGACCAGCGCTTCACATACATTTTCTTATTCAGTTTTCACAAACCACCTCTACCTCTAAAGAAGCTACTCTCTCCCTCTTAAAGATGAAGAAAATGGGGCACTAAGACAATGAGCAGCTGTGGCATATTGCAAGCTGGGCAGAATGACTGACGACTGTAGGGTTTTTTGTTTTGTTTTTACCACTATACCACACTGCCACCTAGTGTCAGGGCTTCTAAATCCTGGATATAGGCACAGGCTGCCTATATATATATATAACAAGCTTTAGATATGGCAGCAACTGGTAATCAGATGAGAGACTGTGCGAAAACAATGTTCATTCATCCCTACATTTATCTTACTAATGTGCTCACATGCTATAGTTTCCAGGTTGTACTTTAAGGGCAAAACAAATCAAATTTCATTTACATATTTCATTAAACACTTAAATCATTTATTTGGTTGCTATACCCATGATCTCCCATGCCATTTTCCTTTATTCCTTCCCACTCCTCTTTTCTCTTGATGAGGAAGCACGTACTTCCTACCTGTGTACCCAGGCTCCACCCAGGAACAGCAAACTTGGTCGTCAGTATTGTCAATCTTCTTTAATACTAATTTTATGATATAAGTAGACAATAACTGTTTGTCGACTGTTGAATGAATAAACTTTGTAAAACACAGAATGTCTGACTAAGCATGAATATTGGTACTTTCTCATTTGACACTCCAGCCATCAAGTGCCCAGGAATCTTTGCCCCAGAACAAGGCAGCCTGGATTGTTCTCATGTTCACGGAGAGTTCGGTGTTGGCTCCACCTGCCACTTCTCCTGTGACAAGGACTTTGAGCTGCTGGGATCAAAAACTGTGGAATGCACAGTTTCAGGAAGATGGTCAGCACCTCCCCCAGCCTGCAAAGGTAAAGACATACTCACCAGGGAAGTCGTACTTTTGGATTTTTTCCACAATGATAAAACATGGCTGCTTTATGTGGCAGGTACATATTCCACTATTACTGAGGTGCATTCAACACAGCTGTAGGTTTTAAAACTTTCTAAGAAGCAACAGGACTTTTCTGCTCATGAATAAAAGATACACTGATTCTTATGAAGACAAATTTGTTCATGTCTTTTAAGCCTATTCATCTCAAAGATCTACACTGAGCAATATGAGTGGTAATTTGTACATCATTGCTGAGAATGCTGGGTGGAGTTATGGGCCCAGCTGTTTGAAACAAGGAATCAAGAGGCAGAGAGATCAAGCATCTTCATCCTATCCCAGGACAGGCTTGTGACCAAGCCTGTGACTTTGTTTCCATTTCATCTCTCATGTTTACCTTGAGCCAGGGAATAACGCATCTTCCAACAAACCAAGGGGCGCAGGCAGTTGTCTGAGTTTAATGTGACTTTCTGTTTAGTTCCTAGATCTGCATGGCAGCTCTCCTGCTCAGCTGCCCCCTTTAAAAAACTATTAGCAGTATCGACTCTGCTTCTTCTTATGGCCAGAACAATGGTTCCTCATGGGCACTTTTTAATACCATGTCTTCTAAATCATTTGTTTATTTGTGTGTGGTGTGTGTGTACACATGTTTGAGGGAGTATGAGTGCCCATGTGCGTGCATGCAGAAGCCAGAGGAGTCCAGCAAACGTCTTCCTCTGTTAATCACTCCCGCCTTATTTTCTGAGACAGGGTCTCTCACTGAACGGGAAGCTCAGCTCTTTGGCTAGGCTGACTGGCTATTAAGTTTCTCGAATCTACCTGTCTCTATCAGCCAACTCTGGGTTTTAGATGCACACATGGTTATCCTTGGATTTTATGTGGATGCTGTGGATTGAACTGAGGTCCTCTTGCTTTCAAAACAACTGTTCTCACCTGCCAAGACACCTCTCGAGCCCTTAAATAATTTTTCCAATCTCATTTTCCACACCTGAGATTAATGGATTTTCATAGCTTCTCTGTATAAGTTGGTAGAGATGCCTTGTTAGAGGAGAAATGTGAGGCAGTTATTTCATGACACTCTTAATTCAGACATGAACCTGCTGCCTGCAAACATATGGAATACTTTAAATTGAAATATTCTTCCTGTGACAGGTGTAACATCACTTCCAATTCCAGAGGTACGATGTCCCTCCCTCACTACTCCTGGACAGGGGACAATGTCCTGCAAGCACAATCTGGGAAGCTTTGGTCCAAACACCACTTGTTCCTTTGGGTGTAAAACCGGATTTACACTCAGAGGAGCCAACTCGCTCCAATGCAGGACTTCAGGAAAATGGACAGCAGTGACTCCCACTTGCAGAGGTAAGTGGGTAGGGACAGGGAATTGAAAGCTATCTTCCTACGGATACTTAAATTAATCTTTGTATGTATCTGCCCGTTTAAATTCCACTCAGCCCTAACAACCTCCAAAGTGCCCAGTCCTCCATGAAATCCATAGCAATCCCAAACCCAGGAAATGCACAGCATCTAATTCAGGGTTGCCCTTCCCCAAAACTGCTGCCAAGTGTCCCGGTACTTATGTCTACAAGTGTCGGAGTAAAAAGCATCCAAATGTAAAGCCAACTCAATGAATTGTAAAGTTATTAGTTAGGTGACAGTATAAACCTGCAGTGTTTTCACAATGGTTGGAATCTAAGATGTTGGCCCGGAGTGACACTTCTTAGAGCTGCCACACATGCAAAGCATGGAGTCCCCAGTCTCCTCCATCTTGATATCTCCCGCAAAGCACAGCATTGATCTTTACAAATGTCAGGACTGTTCTATATCACTTATTTGAATTAAATCTGATTTCCCAGGGTTTGCTTGCTATCCACAACTTATAGGGAATAATCTGAAGTTACCTAAAAAAATAGTTCAAAGAGGATTGTGGTATCTCCTTCCAACCTTCTAGTGTCCAGCTGTGAGGAACACTAAATAAGTATTTTGTTAATCACATGCTGGCGTGTCCAGTTAATCACACTGTATCAATTAATAACACATAGATTCAGATTCAATAGTGTTTTTGAAGGGCAAGTTTTGTGAAGAGACTTTTTGGAGACTAGATCACTCCATTAGCAGATATTTATTATATGATACTATGGGTCATTCTGTTTCCCTGGCTAGTATTATTTCAGTAAATATTTTGGTGAGGTGTTATTTGAAGAGCTACTGTGACTTATGGGTGTGACTGACCTCCTTTGTGACCTTTCACATCTATTCCATATATTGGCAATTCCAGTCAAGTTAAAATTATTTACCTTTCTTCTGAATATTTGTTTCTCAGGTATTCTTTTTTTCCCCCCTTACAGCCGTCAAATGCTCAGAACTGCACATGGACCCGGCAGTAGTGATGAACTGTTCCAATCCCTGGGGAAACTTTAGCTATGGATCAACCTGCACCTTCCACTGTCCAGAGGGGCAGTCACTGAATGGCTCTGCAAGGGCAACATGCCAAGAGAATGGCCACTGGTCAGCTTCCATGCCAACCTGCCAAGGTATAGTTTTCAGGTGGCTTGGGACATCACCTTGAAATGGAAAACAGAATCCCTATTTCCTTCCTGCACCCTTCTCCTGGTGGCTTTCCTTCACTGCACCCCACCCCCTGCTTGATGAATGTTTCACAATGAGCCACAAAAGATCCCTTCACTTCATACAGAGCCCTAGGGATAAAGCTGGTGACTGTGTGGGTACCTTTCCATTGTTGGGATTTGTGAAACTAATTTTCCAACTTATCATATCTGTTTAAAACACCTTGACACTTCGAAAATAAGTTAACCAAGGAGTTGTACACAGAGTTATAATTCGTTATCTCAGACCTTTATTTACCATCAACCTCTAAAAGCACCTCGTCTTTTAATTATACCCCATCTGCTTGCAAGATTTGTCTCAGCCCCCTACTTCTTCCTTAGCAGTTATGACTTGTTTTGTTACATACCCAAATATTTGATTAATAAAGAGAAATTACCCAATCATTTATTTCATTTACACAAAAAGTATGCACAGGCTTTTTGTATCTGCTAATGAATTCCTTTCAGGGGATCTCTACCTTGTCCATTTTAGAGATCATGACTTTTAATCAAAATTAATCAAAAATATTTAAGCCTTGGGATGCAATCAGGATCTGGTTCCTGTTCTGTTGCAGTGGATTCCTGACTTTGAGATCATTCCTGTCAGGTTATCGACACTGATAGGGCCTTTGAGGATCCTGCTTGCGGCCCTATCTCAGTTCTAGGGATGCCTCAGGAAGGATGACTGATCTGTGTGCAGTACACTCATGTCTCGCATGTGTGTTTATTTTTTAGCAGGGCCACTAACAATCCAGGAAACTCTGACTTACTTGGGTGGTGCAGTGGCTTCTACAACAGGTCTGGCAGTAGGCGGGACACTCCTGGCTCTGCTAAGAAAGCGTCTCAGAAAAAAAGGTAAATATGAGAGAAACTTCTTTTTTGTTCATAGTTTTGGAGTGAAGTGGTAAAGTCAGTAGTCTCTGCTTAGAAACAGTTTGTTAAAGAAAGAAAGTAAGACTGATATTTCTGATCTTAAGCCCTGACTGTCCATCAGAATCACCTGCAGAAATTTATGAAAATACATAAATTCTAAATATTTCTTTTTTTTCTTTGTGAGTGTGTGTGTGTGTGTGTGCTCGCACATGCCTTTTGCACACTAAACCAGTGCTCTACCACTGAGCAGCGGAACTAGCCATTATATAAGCTTTTCCACGACTTTCCCTTAAAATTATGATGGATCATCTGAGGCCCTCTGGAGCCACCAAAATTAATTGAAAACATGTCATACTTCTTCCCCTCACTCACCCCATGTAAAAGACATTTGCAAGTTTCTTCAGACAATGGGAACAATCATGAGGCACCTGAGGTTGAGGAAGTTATATTCCTGTAGGAGAGAGAGATATGTTAAACAGCATGCATACTGAGGTGTGGTATTTCTGTAAGAACAGAAATATAGTATAGACATCACCAGTCCATGGGGTAATGAATGGTTCTTAGATCAGACTGGCACATCACAAAGGCTTTCTCAAGCTTAGCTCTGAAGTTAAGGGATCTGGCCAAGGTAGGGAGGTGAAAAGGAGTTCTAGCCGAGAAAATTGCACATGAAAACTATGAGAGTGTTAGACAGCTGAGAGAAGGGCTACGTTTAGCAGCTGAGAGAGTCTGAACCCACCAGACTCACAGACCAGTCGGGAGGAGAAGCTGAGGGGTAAGGAGCCCCTGCTTCAGTAGTATCCTGAAAACGTACTTAAAAATTCTGTCCTGCAAGCTTGTGGGGTTGGTGAAGATTTAAGCAAGAGAGTGACCAAATGAATGAATGACTTTATCAGGGAAACTTCACCAGCCTGTTGTAAGAAAGAGAACTTAGGCCAGTGATAAAAGAAAAGAAACTCCCAGTTCTTAGACTTGCAAACATCTTTTCTCAATTTGCTATGACTTGTGGCCTGCCCTATGGTTTACTGGCTTCACAAATATTTCTGTATAAACTAATGAGGCTCTTACTGTTCTTCCTCATAGAAAGTAAGTAGGACACTGGGTACCAACTGACACTCAAATCCAGATAACTGGAAGGTGCTGTGCTAAACCATTCCAGACCTCTCATATCACTGAGGAGTTCCAATAACTAATCTTAATTGTTCTTGGCATGGAATATCCTGTGCCCCCCCCTCCCATCACCCTCCACACAAAGCCACCATTGCACTGAATGCATTTCTCCGACACTCCTATACACAATCTCCTGTGAGTGAAAGGCTGATGATAGCAAAGGGTAATTTGTTGCTGATGGGAGAGATCTGCCAATAGTTATGAAGAACTCCTCCTTGTAAATCTGTGTTCACTTAACCAAATCAAGAAGAAGGAAGAGTTCATAAGACCTAGGCCTTAATCTCCACAATCATGTCAAAATTGCATCATTACTTTCTGCTCCACTCCCCCCACTGCCCCCAGTCTACTGACCTTATAAACCACTGCCAAGTTGTTTCTTCAGTTCTCAGGAAAATTCCAATAGCCTCTCATGTTTTGAAACCTCTAACAATAAATAAATCTATGAGTTGGTGGTGGTGACGTTTCCTGGGCTCATCCCAATTTGGTTTCAGATGTCAAAATAGTCTATTTCAAGTAACAGGGCAGTGCTGTAGCCATGTCTAAGGATTTAACTATGTGATTCTGTTGTTTAGAATACGACAGGAGACACTTGATTGCATACATTATGGGGGAGGGAAAATGAAAGCATCCACTCTAGTGTTGTTATGGGCTAATTTATAAAATTAGCATGGTAGTTGATGACCAAGGGACTAAAACGTGGATATAGAAATACAGATCCCTCAAAAACCAATGCTAGAGACCTCAGAGACACGAGGACGGGGTAGGTGTTTTTGTTTGTTTGTTGGTTGGTTGGTTTGTTTTCAAAGAAAGCTAAAAAGAAAAAAAGACAGCCAGGCATGGTGGCACACGCTTTTAATCCCAGCACTTGGGAGGCAGAGGCAGGCGGATCTCTGTGAGTTCGAGGGCAGCCTGGTCTACAAAGCAAGTCCAGGACAGCCAGGGCTGTTACACAGAGAAACCCTGTCTCAAAAACAAAACAAAACAAAAACAACAAAAAAGAAAAAAGACAAGAGGGTTTTGGAATTAAATATTATAATATTCTCTAATTAGCCTAAAACAATTACCGCCCACCTTTGACATCAGACAATTCTTAGTCCCCTGCATATAATACTTAGCTGAAAATGAGTCCCTAAGCTTTCTTCACTAATTTCTGAGACCAATGAATTTTCACCTCATTGTTTTCTTTTATTCATGGTTTCTCACTTTTTTCAGATGATGGAAAATGCCCCTTGAACCCTCACAGGTAAGCTGGAAATGTTCTTTGCAAGAACAAATGTTGTTACTCTGTCTTCCTAGCTTGATATGTCAGAAGGAACATGTGTGATGCTTCCTCTTCTGTATAATAAATCTTTTTCCATGTCTTTCCTGCCCTGAGAAAAAGCAGGGAGGTAGTAGATATCAGCTAAACATAGTGCTTTAAAAATCAAAACAGAGGGATTTTTAGGCTCTGGACTCCCGTGTCTGCTTTGCAGAGGGTCTTTCTCTCTGAGGGCTTGCTGTGTGTGCATTTCCTTACGTCACTGGTTAAAAACAATCAATAGATACCCTCATTATAGCAAATTTAAAAAAGAAAGTGACAAGTGATTTAAAATAGAAACCAAATGCTAAAGTTCGAGTGCTACAACTGGTACATGTTTGGAGACCAAGGCAAGTTTGTCAATCTCCATGAGTTATGACTCAGGAGAAAGTGGACTGTCTCCTGGAAAAACACTGTATGAGTGCAACTCACAGGACAATGACATTTTAAAAGATGAAAACCCCACTTAGTATTTTTATGTGAAGCAATTAAGTTCCAGGCAATCTTTAAGCCTGAATAGTACTGTTCAAAGCCACATGGGATCTTGGACAACTCTTTTGTGTCTTGTGTTTTTGGATATGTAACGTTCCTAGCCTCTGCCCACTACATGTCCGTCCTCTTCATAGCCATGAAAGTCCAAAAACCAACCCTAGGGGGCAGTACTATCATTCTGTGGAAAACCCTTCCTCAACTATCAGTTTTCGAGGCTCAGACTTTGTTAACTATTTCTTCTTATCAAGAAGAGGCTGCAACCCCTTATAGGGTAAATCAGGGTTTCTGCACAGAAACCAACAGGCTGGGGATGTGGCCCGGAGATAGAGCACTTGTCCAGCATGAGACCCTGGGTTCCATTCCAGTACTCTGAAAAGTGTAATGTGCCAATCAAATCACCAGAGTTCTGAGTGGGACCTTGAAAATGGCTGTCCCATTTACTTTTCTAATTAAAATAGACAGAATTCCAGGGTAGGTGGCAATTTAGAGATACTGTGAGCCTGCTGTTTGGAGAACCAAGCATTTATTCCATAGTAGATCATCTTTGTGTTTCTGTCATCTTTAGTCACCTAGGAACGTACGGAGTCTTCACTAATGCTGCATATGACCCAACTCCTTGAGGTGAGTTCCCTATGACAATATATTTGAGGAAAAAAGAACAGTTGGGGGGGGGGTGGAGAGACATGAATATAAAGCTTGGATTTTCTTTATATCATATATATTAAAATTTAAACATGTATTAAAATGTCAAGTCATGGTAGAAATCATAATGACAACAAGTACGTGTGACAGTGGAGGGACAGTAGAGTTTACCCAAGGATGTCCATTCCCTCCAAGATGAAAGGTTCTAGCAGCATATAACCTCATTGTTGGCAGCCAAGTGGTGTCAACAGTGTGGGCTTGTCTCAAAATCCCCTGCACTACCGGAACAGAAATCACGTGAAACCTTTTCAAACAGTTCAATGAAAATTCCCCTTTCCTACTGGTGGACATTGTAGAACCTAGAAAGAGGCAACTCTCTAGAACATCAGGAGTTAAGCATGGTGAAAGATTTCTCTATCTTTTAAGGAAAGGCTAGTTTAATTAATTTTGTTTCATTTTCAGAGACCCGGTCTCCTGTCGCCTCATTCAGTCTCTCAGGATTCTGCATGCAGATATCTAGTATCCTCCCATCAGACTTTTAATTCCACGGCATTTGCTGCGGTTCTCTGTTAATAATTGGACAGGAACCGAGCGAAACGACTATGCACATTCCCACCTTTCCACCCACCCCTTCCTGCCCCGCCCCTCACCCTCCTCCAGCACAGCCGCAGAAACAGGAGCAAATGTTTCTGCCATAGTCTGTGGCTTTGACCTTGCTGTCACTGACAATGGGAGTTAGTCCAAGGCACTGGAGCCTCTGAATCACCAGGCGGCCCGACTCTAGAGAACCGAAGATCTGCTTTCTTTTGGGACTGAAGAGTGGCACTCCGCCATGTTGAAGAGCAGGCAAACCTCTAGCTTAAGGGACCACCGCTGTAAGATCTCCTGGGTCTTCCCCGATTCCGATTCGAACCTGTGAGGTTGTTTCTACCTCTGCTGCTGAGACTTTCACGGAAAACTTCCAGATGGTACCAGAGGCCACAGGAGATGGAGAACAGAGCCAAGATGCTCATCTGACTGCAGACCTTCCGCCAAAGCACTCAAAGCCCAATGTTTGCATAATGCAATCCCCCAAAAGTCTTGCTCAGGTTTTGTTCAACAAGGTCTGTTTATCTCACTTTGTTTACTACAGATATGGTAACAGTTACAGTCTTCTAAAGAACAGCTGGACCTTCCAGCGTGCCAGCAAATATATGTCGTATGCCCCCTGTCCTCAGAGAAAAATCGGAGGAGCAGAAAAGGTCTTCATTGTGTTACTGTTCTGCAGGAAAGAACAGATATGTTTTATGTGTAATTTAATTCACATATTTAATAAAGAACTCACTGAAAATTATATATGATTTGTCTTGTCTGTAACTGATGCAAACATTAGGAAGTCAAACAATGCAGTTGTCTTGCTATGGTGTAATTACATTCAGTGATCACCATGTAGCCTAGATACACATAGACAGGTAGACAAGCAAAAACAGTGAAGCTGTCCTTTGAAAAGTTACAGTGATTTTCAAAAAAAAAAAAAAAAGTAATTTAGAGACTTACTGCTTTAAATTTTTTCCCTCGGGGAAAAAAATTTGTCAATACCATCTAGTTTATGTGTGTGAGAGAAAAAGAAACAGACAGACAGACAGGTGGGCAGACAGCCACTAGGCTAGGTATTATAGGACCATAGAGCTCAACCTCTGTACCTTGTCTCCCATGGCAGAATTTGCTTTTAGGAAAAACACCCAGAGGATTCTGACTGGTGTCAATGTAAGGCATTGTTCTTACTCTGTCAGGTGGACATTGGAAGCCCCTGGTATCGTGAATCAGGAGTGTAAGGCATTATTCTTGCTCCTGAATAGATTATAATCTAACTATGGATATAAGAGAATCTTGAAAAACTAACAAAGTTTAATCAAAATGCATATATGATCTGAGTAGATTCAGTTCGTAAAACAGAAAAGTCAATTTGAACCCAAGAATCAGAGACAAGAAACAAAGGCAGAACTCCTGACTTTAAAGAATGGAAATCAAAGACAAAAAGAAATGGATACAGGAATTCTTTTTAACATAGTTATGTATGCACATATCAGTCAATTAATTACTTTTTGGTACAGGGTCTCTCTGTGTCGCTTAGGCTGATCTCAGGTCTCAAACTCACATTCTCTTGCTGTAGCACTTTGTGTGCTGGGATTACAGGCATGTGCCAACATGCCTGATGTGAGAAAGGGCATTCTAAATTGACTGAACAATATCAGCAAAAGAACAGAAATGGGGGTGGGGGTCGGGAGGCTGCTGAGGAGCCTGAGTGGTACCAGATTACAACTCACTGGATGTGCTGGAAGCATGAAGCACGGACAGAAACAGAACTCTGGGGAACTTGGGACAAGTCCTCCTGCTGATTCAGACACTATAATTCTCACCTCCACCAACAAAAAAAAAAAGTAAAATCTGAAACAACATGCAAAGGGTCCTTCAAAACATGGCGCTATGGAGCAGGAGAAATCGCAGGCTGTGGCCGCCTAAGCTCTGGAGGACCACCCAGTTTACAATAGTTCTCCTCCCAATAGTCAGATCAAGGAAAACTAGAATTGCCATCCTTATTTTGTAGACGTCAAAAGTACTCCCGAGAGTACTGTTTTTTACAAGCAATTGGCCTGAGACCACACAATTACCAACTATCTCTAAGCCCTTTCTCGGCGGGTGACACTTGAACTGCTAACAAGCCCTTACCAGGTGGTATGTGCTTAGGTAGAAAAGCAATTCAGAACACTAACCTGTTGGTGGATTAGTCCCCTGGTCATTTTCTGTTCCTGGTAACCGCACAGTATCATTTTCCTGGGATCAGAGAATAGGTGTTGGTCTTACTGAGGCTTGGAGAAACCGGCTGGCAAGCCTAAACTTTGACCTCCCTTCCCCTTAAGGTTAGATGGATAGGATTGCTGCTCCCACCTATGGCGAAGAGAGGAAATGGTTTTTTGTGATGGAGCCGAGACCCTTGGGCACAGTTCCTGCGCCGCAACCTCCAGCAGGGTTGCCCTTTCTTTCCCGGTAGTACACAATCCCTAGGGTTCTCTCTAATAAATGCCTCTGGCCACAGGGGGGAGTGACCTCAACAAGACCCTGCCTACACCAGGCACAGCAGGGAAGGGACAGAGGGTGAGCCAGCCGCCACAGGGGACAGGGACACTGAATCCTGCAGCGTCCTAGTTCTCCAGGGAGACTGGGAGACTAGGCGCAGACAGCGCGCAGCGGGGACAGAACACCGAGCATTGTCGGAGGTGGTGGCGCGCGGCAGGACAAGGGCCATGCTCCTAGTGTGCCCGCGCCTCTTCGCCCTGGTGGTCCTGGGCACCAGCTGGGTGGGCTGGGGCAGCCACCGGGCAGAGGCCGCGCGGCTAAGGCAGTTCTATGTGGCTGCTCAGGGCATCCTCTGGAGCTACCATCCTGAACCCACAGACCCAAGGTAATTCGGAATGGCATTCAGGTGGGCTTCTGGGGCGGGGGTGGGGGAGGGGGGAGGTATAAAGGTATAATAATAGTCGATGCTAATTTTGCCTCTAATTATATAATTTATCACAAAGAAGTTGTGGAAATTTCTGTGTGGTTAGCTGTGGCTTTCTTTTCAGGTGCCCCCCATACTGTTTGCTCCCACATTTGTTTGTTTAATTTATTGATTGGTTGAAATGAGCAGTCTCCTGTGCCCTCTTACCCCTTCCTGCAATTCGGTTCCAACTTTTTAGAAGCCTGATTTTTTTTTTTTAATGGAACTTCTAGTTACATAATAGTTATTCCTTGTAGACATAGGCTCATATTCTAAAGAAAAAAATATCACCATGTTCTTCATTATAAGAAGATAAATTAGTGACTCTTGCCTTAATTTTGTCACCTTCCTATAAGTGACTTTCAAAACGTTACTCATAGAAGACACACTTGTATTTTCACTTTTTCTTGACTTATTCCTGGCTACCTAATATGGCTTCATTTTTTTTTCTCTCACTTTGGATTACTTCCTGGAATATGACTTATTCTGGACATTTTGATCTACCCTGAATATTCCTCATGTTAGTGACCAGGTAAGGTCACTATTCAAAGGCATGGTTAACTAAGAGGAGGTTTAAATAATATTAAATCTATCTTTGAGTTACAAAATTTATTTTCCTAATTGGAAGGTTAAATACAAGCCTCCTGAAGTTACCCAAATCATAGATTCTGCTCAGCATTTACAGCTTCTTGTGTTTTTATTTTAGTTGGTAAGTCAGGCTTTCTAATTGACTCATTTTTTTTTTCTTTTAGTTGACATCAAAGTTTAAGTGATTGTGAAAGATGTGTTCCTCTTTTACAATTGCAACACAAAGCAATCAACCAAAAAATAATGTAACATTTTGAAAGCAATGTGTAACATTTTAGTATAAATGCATAATAAGCCTTGGATTTTTGTTGTTGTTGTTTTGTAGCTGAGTTATTTGGGAAGCCATTACATTCTTTCTATCTTGTTATTATGCTAATAAGAACTATCACATCAAAATGATTTTAAAGATTGCATTTTCTTTTTTTTTTTCAACATTTATTTATTTTTTCAAGTTACATCCAGATCTCAGTCTCCTCCCTCCTCCCCTCCTGGTCCCACCTCTCACCCTCTTCCCCCTCTTTCACCTATCCTTCTTGGGTGAGGGGGGCTCCCACATATCTACCCCTCTCAGTTTATCAGTCACATGGGGGCTAAGAGCTTTCTCTTGCTCTGGGGCCCAACATGGCATCCCAGCTAGGGCAAGGTAGCCCATTAACAGGCAACAGATTCCATAACTGAGATCCCCCTCCCTACTTGCTAAGGGATCTGTATGAAAACCCAGTTGCCTGTCATCAATATTAGTATAGAAGTGTCTAGGCTTAGTGTAAGCTTTTTTCTTCTACTACTTCTTTTTTTTTTTGGGGGGGGGGTAGTGTTTCAGTCTCTGTACATCTCTAGGGGCCTAGGTTGTTTGGTTCTGTTGATCTTCATGAACTGTTCTTGTCCCCTCTGGGCCTCGGTAATTCCTCCTCCCTCTCTTATACAGGACTCCCAGAGCTCCACCTAATGTTTAACTGTGTGTCTCAGCATCTGTTTTGATCTGCTGCTGGATTGATTTTCTCATAGGATAGTTATGCTAGGTTCCTATTCCTTTGGGTCTGTGGGTTGTAGGATGTTTATCCTGTACTATATGGCTAAAATCCAGTTATAAGTGAATACATGTGTATCTTTCTGGGTCTGTTAGCTCACTCAGGATCACCTTTTCTAGTTACATCCATTTGGTTGCAAATTAAAGATTGCACTTTCAAAGTGATAACCTAAGCCACACCCACACTCCTAGGAAACCACCATTAACTGAGCCCCCAAAGAAAATAACATTTTATTTCCAGCATCAGTTTTCCTGCTTAGGGTTAGGATGCAGACTTGGTAACCATGTTGAGCTGGGACAGTTCACAAGTAGGTTTATGTCAGAGACACAATGTTGAGGCTGAACAAATTCAGATCACATGTATGACATGAGGACTCTACCTAACAATAGCATATTATATGGGCAGATCTTTCCCTGGTAAGGAAAGAAAAATGGGTAAGTTACTAGTAGAGAAAACTACTACAGGAAGCCCTTCCTTCAGGGTCTCCATCACTCCTATGAAATATGAAATACCATAGTAACCAAGATGTCTGACCCCTTTACTCTAGAAATAGAAATTGGAACTGAATACCTCAAGGGTCTGGATAAAGCTGAGGAAATGGTTTAACCCTCTTAGGTCTTGGCTTTGATGTTTATCATCTGCGTCTTCTTAGAAAACTACTTAATCTATTCAGTGTAGGTTTTTGGTTTGTTTCCAATACAAATCCCAGAGTTTTGCCTTATTGTTGTCTCCACTCTCTCAACTAGAAACAGGCTCCAACAAATGGACACCAATTTACCACACTTTCCAGTAGTTCAAAATTGTATAATGAAAGCGGAAAAAAAAGTTCTAAATTATATCTGATTATCCAAGTAGTTCAAAAATGTATAATCAAAGTGGAAATTTTTTTCTAAATTATATCTGATTGTTTGAAAAATGTATATACTTACCATTGACTTGTATTTTTAACTTAGACCTGAAGTTTGAGTTTACGCAATGAGCTTAACTTCCTTTATAGAAAAAGTGATTCCCGAGTGATTAGAGCAGCATTAAGCTTACATTCATAATGAGACAGACTGTCTTCAAAAAGACCAATGATTACTCCATTGATATCACCTATTGTCCAAATGTATAAAACCTTGGGCTTTGGAAATACAATAAAATACTGTCATTCTACTTATATACAAAGTTAGAGCACATAGACACTTCCCTTTCTGGAATGGGAAAAGGTATCATATATGACTTTCAAGTTGATTTTTGCATTTTATTTCTAGTTTGAATTCTAAACCTTCCTTCAAGAAAATAGTCTACAGAGAGTATGAGCCACATTTTAAGAAAGAAAAACCACGATCTAGCACCTCAGGTAAGCCCTGAAAAAAAAATATGTATGTTATTTTTTGTGTATTGGGGTTTGAACCTACAGTCTAATGAATGTGAGGGGGAAAAAAACTCTACCACTGATCTATATCCCTGGTCTATATTTAGATTTTTATTCTCACTAAGTTGGCTAGCCAAACTTTGAACTTGATCTATAGCCCAGAAGACTGTGAATTGTGACTTTTCTGTCTGTGTTTCCCAAGTAGCTGGGATTATATGCCTATGCCACCAGACCCAATTTCTATTTCTTTTCATTTTAAATGTAATTTTTCATGGATAACACTATGTTCTTCATACTTAAAATACTCACATTTTGAGCTGGCCTGACGGATCAGTGGCTAAAGGTAATTGCTGCCGAGACCTGAATTCCATCCCCAGACCCCACATGTAGAAGGGAGGGACTAAGCCTCTCAAGTTGGCCTCTGATCTTGACACATACACCAAAATAAATACTTGTAAAAACACTTAAATGTTCCCTTAGTTATCTTCTGTTAAGATGTGTGATGTCTCTATCAAACACTCGCTATATAACATGCATGCCCAGAACCATTTAAAATAGGGGACTCCTTGTTCAGATTATTGAGGATTTCAGAGATGGTAAAATGTAAACCAAAAATAGTTCTGGTGTTCTTCTGAGCATGCGGCCCTGTGGGATCAGGTCACATCCCCATGCAGTAAACCATGTCTTTAATCTTGATTGAGAAAGCCAAACAAAAAGTTTCAGTGTTTGAATTTGTATTTACTCATCTAACAAACCACAGCCAAACACCTTCTGTGGACTTGGCATTGAATTAGACACTGTGAATACGAGAGTAGACAAAGTGAACTCAGACTTTCCTGGGGCTTGTGAGCTGGTTGGGTAGGCACAGGTGTGGCCTAACAGAGTGAATTTGACATTCTTTCTGTCTAGCTTCCTGTACCCATTCAAAGGAGCTGTGTATGTTTGATTCTTTGCATTTATCTTTTCCAATAGCTATGGAATTTGAAGAAAACCTCTGTTCTTTTTTTTTAAGTGCTTTTTTAATCAAAGACTAATTTATCAAGGACTCTGGGATCTTAACTATAGAGACATACTTCACAGGAATTCTAGAGGCTCTCCTGGGAGAACATTTTCCATTTGGGCCCCTGGTCATCAGTTCACCCATCCTTGCCCCACCCTGGTCATCAGTGATGACCTGACATCTTTCCTAGACTCACCTTCTGTCTCTTCTGCACCCCAATGCCTCTCCACCCCCCACCCCTGCCCTGCCTCCTCTGGTCTCTTTTATTCTTCAATTCTTCCTTGACTGGAGTCTTTCCTTCAGAAAAACAAACAACAACCATAGAATAATTTCCCTTCTCCAAGGCTCCAAACTCAGCCACCCCTGTGGCTTTTACAGCTAACCTACCCAGAAGCCATATCCTTTAGGACATTGCATGGATTTCCACCCTAGCTTAGCATTAGTACCTTTTCTCTCTTTTGTATACTCCCAGCACCATGAACTTACCCTTATCTTTTGGAGATGCTGTGAGGATCAGACCCATTAATGAATACAAAGTACTTATAATAATGCTCATACATGATATGCCCTTAACATAAGTTAGCTATATTATGGTTACTGTTGCTCTTACAGTTATGAACTATGTCCCCATTAGGTCATATATATTATATTATTGTGTATATATCAACACAGCAATGTTTTTGCTCGTTTTATATTCTTTGTGCCTTACAATTTGTATATTTATTTGCCTTTAAATAAATATGGTTAAGCACTTTTCTTTTAATAATCACAACCTAAGAACACTTCATTTGAGGCTCTGGGGACATAAATTGGATTCTGAATCCCAGCAGTCAGCCAAATGTTAGAGACTACTGACAGTAGACCAGTGCCACAGAGACATAGGGAAGAACCATGCTAAAGATTATGTTTAATGGTGAGAAGAGAGAAAGGGGGGTTGGAAAGCCAAACATTGAGTGTGTATGGGGTATAAAGATGCATTTTAAAACAAAAAGAGCAGAGGAAGTGAGGGTTTAGATCAACGGTTCTCAACCTGTGGGATGAGACTCTTCAAGGGTTGACTAACCCTTTCCCAGGGATCTCCTAAGACCATTGGAAAACACAGGTACTTATATTAAAATTCACAACAGTACCAAAATTATAGTCATGAAGTAGCAATGAAAATAATGGAATGGTTGCAGGTCACCACAACATGAGGAACTGTATTAAAGGGTCGCAGCATTAGGAAGGTTGAGAACCTACTGAGCTAGACAGACTGGGCCCGATCAGGGAGCTATGTGAAAGCTTTCTCTTGAGGGAACTAGGGAACACTAAGATAGTTTAAGTGGGAAAGAGAGACCCAGATTTGTACTGGTTTCAATATTGGTTTATGATTGTGAACAAAATACAATGGCACACATGTATAAAAATGCCATAATAGGGGCCAGATAGTGGTACACCCCTTTAATCCCAGCACTCTGGAGGCATAGGCAGATGTCTCTCTGAGTTCAAGGCCAGCCTGGTCTACAGAGTGAGTTCCAGGCCAGCCAGGGCGACACAGAGAAACCCTGTCTCAAAAACAACGACAACAAAAAATGTCATAATGAATGCCACCCCCCCCATGCTAACTAAAAATTAATCAAAAAAAATTGCTCTGTCCAAATCTGGAAAATGGATTAGAGAATAGCAAGTCCACAGCCAGAGAAAATAATTATAAGGTTTTAGTGCCAATCCAGGAAACAAGACAGCAGGGAAGCTGAGGTGGAGAAAATTAAATGGATTCCAAAGATACTTAGGAACTAAAATCAACTAAACAGGTGGTTAATTGGATGAGAACAAGAGATGGATATTATAACTGACTTGAAGGTTTCTGGATTGAATAGTAGAATGTATAATGAGCCATTCAATAAAAAGGAAAATTTAAGAAAAGAAGGATGCTTGTTTGGAAAGATAATGAGGTCAGACTTGGAGTCTGAGGTGTCTGTAGAATGTCCACCTAGTGTTATCAAAGGAGCAGGTGGGTAGAGGAGTTTTGCTTTTAGGTGGGAGACCTGAACTAGATAGATACAAATATTCAGGAGACATCATAATCAGGTTATAAATGAAGCTCCGAGGAGACACAAAATCACCCAAGGACAACATAATGAGAAGAGAGAGCTGGAGACAGAGCTCAAAGAAGCAAGAGAGTTTAAAGTCTAAGCCAAGAATGCAGTGGTCACTGAAAAGCTTGAGAAAGCCTTCCTAGAGAGAGGGCAGAGGAGAGAGAGTGAGATTTCCCTGGCAGCAGTGTCAAATCGCACCAAGGGTGACTAACACGAATAGAGGGTGCAATAAAACCTGGTTTCTGCTGGGGTGCAAACAGATGGCAGGACTCTGGGGGATAGATGGCGGGAGAGGAAACAGAAAAATAAGGAAAGTATACTTCTTCCCGAAACCTGGCTCCAACTGGGAAAGCAGACAGGAGAGTTCCAGTGATCAATGAGAGGTTCAAGGATATTTGGGAGCAGCACAGGAATCTAAAGTTTATTAATTCAGTGGAAAAGCTGCCTGGGGAATATTTGATGGATCTAGATACCGAAGAAGCAGGAAGTGCTGGCGTTAAACGCTGAGGCCGGTTCAGCCTTAGGTAGAAAGGCTCCTACCCTCACTAAAAGTCCTGGGGTGGGGCATGAAGGTCACCTATAAAACGACTTTTGTGGTTGTGGGTGGGACATTGGGGAATCACCTGTCCTCTCTTGTAGAATCTATTTTTGTCCTTCAGCTCAGAGCTCAGCATGTTCAATAGATTCAGAAGAACTATTTAACTTGTGAGCAAAATGGAGAGCATATACACTAGGCTAAGAAGAGAAGGCAAGTATTCAAAGCCTAATGCTCTGTGGCTTCTGCCAGGCTTACCAAATATGATGTCATTGCTAGGCAATGCACTGTGCTGAATGCACAGTGACAGACTGGGCTATGGTCAGGCTGGAGACCTTTGAACTGATAGAGTCACCAATAGTTTTCCAAGAGGGAGACCACTGTGGCAGAAAACCTGTCAGAAGAAGGTCTTTAGTATGGAGTTCCTGAGTCAGCCTTGCTAGTCAGAAGTAGACCTTGAAAGTTGGTGAGAACAGCCAGGATCATGTTTAAACCCTCTCACTTTAAGCATTAGCTTTCTGTCAGCGCCTGTGTATCGCATAATATATTTAATGTGGGAGAACTAGGGAATCAAAACATCCATTTTTTATGCAGCCCCTTCTTAAACTCCCAAAGCTGCTTACCTCTGAACCCTTGGAAGGTAGAAGTGCTGGCGTGTTCATTGTTGTATCCCAAGGGCACAGAACTGGTGAGAAAGAAAAGCCTCTGATCTGGCTGGGGTTTGGATTTGAATGATAGTTAGTACCGCCTGGATCTAGCCCTCTGTTATTTGTACCTTTGCTGTGTTTCCTTTTCCACTTGATGGGTGTGCTTCTAGCTGAGCCTCAAACAAGCCACAGTTCTTCACCCCTTCAGCAGCAGGAGCCCAGACTAGTTTGCCAAATTGAAAGTGGAGGCTAGTCATTTGGGTTATAGACTGAAGGTGACATTCTGGTGAGGTTTGTGGACACGTAGGCAGTTGGGGAGGCCAGATGCTGTTTCAGGAATCTAACTTGAGCTTTAAAGTTTTGAGTCTCCACATTTTTCTAACGAAAGTTATGAAATTATTGGCCCCAAATGAGCTTTAAGTGCTAACTGAGGGCTGTCTTGTGTGATGTAACTCTTCTTTCAGCTGAGAGCAGTGGATCTGACTAGCTCATCTACTGCAGTCTTTCCAATCCTTCAACTGCATGAGCCTGGCTGCATGCTACGCAGTCTTCTCAAGCCCCAAGAGGCCTCTCTCCTTCCCCCAGCTTTCCTTCTCTCCCATCAATCCACCAGTGGGAAAGGGCTTAGACTATGTGGCTGAGAGACGAGGAAATATTTGGCTTTGTGTTGCTACATGGGCTAAGGTATTTGAGTCACAGTTATGAAAACACCCTTTAGTTGAGCCTTAATTATAAAGAAGCAGGAAGGGAGGTTGAACAAACACCCCAGGACTGTCAAAATGCCCACTGAAGTAAGAGGGCTTACTGGGTCAAATATCCTAGAGAAGTTTTGCTTGGCAGCTTCCACTTGTAGCCATGTAATGCCAACAAACAAATAACCATGCAAGAGATGCATAGCAAGAAAATACAGTGCCCACTGTGACAGTACTGTTTGTGGATACTGGACTGTGTGCAGCCTGGGCAGGTTGTGCTTCCATAATAAGCCAGGATGAAAGATAAGCATTCAGAAGACAGGGCCAGGCAGTGAAGCAGATGAAGTCAGGAGTCAAAAACCCATCTGGAATATTCTAGAAAGGCAATGGTCTTAACCTGGTCCAGAGAAAGAATTAGGGAAAGATTTTTCTTTGTCGCCCCAAGACCTGGATTCTAGTCTCAGCAATGCCAGGGAGTCACTGACTGATCTTCGGCAAGCGAACCCCCACTTTTCATCCACACTCATGCTCCCCAAACTTTGTTAAACACCTCTAAATTTAGCTATGAAGAATGTGGCCTTCCATGACCTTGTTTGGAGCAAACGGAAAAACAAACAAAACTCCTGGCATAAAAAACAACACAAATTTCAAGATGGGGACTTCAACAAAAGGAACAGGACGAGAGTGGCCAGAAAGATAGGAGCAGAAGAGGCAGGAACAGGATGACAATGGCTAGCAAGATAGGAGCAGAGAAGGCAGGAATAGCACAAGAGGAGTAGAAAGAAGGGAACAGAGCAGGGAAGGCAGGACCTCTGTTGAGCTATGACAAATTACCACACATTTAGTGTGTTGGAAAAGCATGAATCAGCCAGATGTCCTGGCACACACTTATAATTCCTGCATTAGGCGGCCAGGACAATAAAACCATGAGCACAACAAGGCCAGCTTGGGCTACATGGCAAGACCCTGCCTCAAACATCAGTTAATTTTTTCTTCTGTTACAGTTATAATTCTGGATGTGGAAGATAGAAGCAGGGTGCACTAGGTTTAAATAGAGGTGTTGGCAGATTTGTCACTCATAGAGATGCTAGAATGGCCACTTTCTTGCTTTTTCCACTGATTAGAGCTGCCTGTGTTTACTGATGTGCTTTCCCCCTTCCTCCAGCTTCGCTCTTCTGAGTGGCATCTTCTTTTACATTCTTCCAGTTTATAGTTAAGCATTTGTGTGATTGTTTGTTAGACTGTTTCTCTAAATATTTTATAAGCTCTAAGAAGTCAGAGAATATCCACAACTCATCCGTGTGTCAACCACAATCTGACACCTAAGATGGTATGAGTACTCAGTATCCGATGAATGAATGAATGAATAAAAGGTGTGAGGTGCTGCATAAAGAGGTGGCATAAAATTCAATACCTAGAATCAGAGAGATTTAAGTTTATAACTTTGCCTTTTATTGGTTGTGCGATTTAGGGAATGGTATTTTATACTCTAAGTCTCACTTTCCTAGTTTGTGATATGAAGATCTAATTAGCTACCTTAAAGCTATATTATGATTAGTATAAGGACTCACAGTTCTTAGATAAATCGAAGGGACAATAATTGAAAGCCCAGTCCTAATCATCACACTACAAATGTGATCAACAGTAAATGGAGGATGCTTGAATTCTTTCTTTTATTAAGACACCAGGTTAGTCTGAAATGGAGTCTTCAAAGACTACACTGTGAGAAATCCTAGCATATGAGTCTCCAGAACTCTGGCTCATATATAAGCCCCCTCCTAAGGAACCAGATGGAGCCATCCCTGCAACCTCTCTGCTCCCAGAAACATCTTGTCCAGCTCCCAGTAGTAGCTCCTACAGTCTATCTACATCGAAACTACTTTGTGATCTCCTGGGGGTCAAGGACTGTATCTTATTTATCTGTGTGGCTCAAAACATCACCCTGTGCCTGGCAATATCAAGCAAAGCCTTGGTCTTGATGTCTGCATCCCTGGCCTGCTCCGTACTGTCATGGTAACTGAGAGCATTATTTAGCCAGTGCCTCAATCAAAAGCTTTGGGATCTTCCCTGACTTCTCCTACATGCTACACTCCATCCATTAGAAAATCCTGTAAGCTTGACTTCCCGCTGTGTCTAGAAAAGCACCATTGTACTACTACACACACTGGCTGAACACATCACTGTGTCTTCCCTACACCACAGCTCTCTTCCATACACAGCAGCTGGCATGATCTTTTTTTCTAATGAGGATGAATTTTTAATACTAGCCCCCCCCAACACATATGTAACTGATGGGCAGCTTGGTCATCATGTGGGTCCCCTAGCAAGTTGATTGGGGGCTGTCTCTGACATGGACTCAGATGCCTGCTTTTTGACCACTTCCCCCTAATGGGGTTGCGGTGCATGGCCTCAATGAAAGAGGATGTGCTCAGTCCTGATAAGACTTGAAGTGCTGGTCTGGGATGGTATGGGCAAGGCGGTTCCCCTTTTCTGAAGAGAAGGGGAGGGGGAATAGGAGAAAAGGGTAGGAGGGCAGGACCCAGAGGAGGGGAAGGAGAGGCCTATGATCAAGATGTAAAATGAATAACTTAATTTTTAAAAAATGTCAGACCTTGTCTTTACTACACAAATTTCAAATAGTTTGCTATTCCATGTAGAAGAAATCCAAATTCCTACTATGACCCATAGATCCTCCCGCCCCCACACCCACTTACCTCTTCTCATCTTTCCCTTGGTATTGTAAAACTGTTTTTTAAAATTAATTAATTTATTTATTACTTCAGGTTACATCTCCATCGTAGTGTCCTCTTTCCACCTCTCCCAGTCCTGCCCTCCTACCCCGTACCCCCTATCCCTTCCATTCCACTCCTCTGGAGTGGAGTGTCCCAGCATAACAGTCCCCTACCCCAGTTCAGCAGTCATATGATGGCCAAGTAAAATTGTTATTGTGAGGACTGATACAACGGCTTTCCTTAAATACATTAAGATTGTTTTTAATTAAAGTCAGGGGAATTTGGGGATTTGTGAACTTGTGTGACTCCCAGGGAATGGTGTGATCAACTCCTTCCTTGCTCTCAGATTCATGAGGTTTCCCTGCAGGAGCGGGGGTTGGGCTGGGGGGGGAGAATTAAAGCATGTAAGAAAAGACAGTGTTTGAGAGTGGGTAGGATCTGGGGCAAACTGTCTCTCAACTCTTTGTAGTTGCTTTGGGTTAAGGCCAAGGATTCGCCTTTCAGTTGTTGTATACTGAGCCGTTATGGAGCTGAGGGTTTGGCTTAAGTCAAGTTTGAGAAAAGCAAGACAACTTCAGGACCAGGAGGAATGACAGCAATCCTCTTGGGGCCTTTCTATGTGTTCCTCTTAGCAGCTGTGTCTTCGATGATCTTGAATACAAGCGATTTCAAACTTATCATTCCATAGGACTTCTTGGACCTACTTTATATGCTGAAGTTGGAGACACCATGAAAGTTCACTTTAAAAATAAAGCAGACAAGCCGGTGAGCATCCATCCTCAAGGAATTAAGTACAGCAAGTTTTCAGAAGGTAAGACAAATTTATTATCCCTCTGACAAGAGAAGAGGTGCATCTTTTTAAAGTCGTTGCTAAATACTGAAAAATTAGTATTTTTAACCATGCGCAATTAGAGAAATTTCTTTTCCTGAAAATTATAATTATAAAATTAATCATGCTTTCCTTTTCAGAGATGAGAACAAAAGATTTTAGAATCACGTAAACATCAGGATTTTGTTAGGTTCCTGTTCCTAGAAGGTGGGTGAGAAAATCACCTCATCTCTCTGAATTCCACATGTTAATGTTAAAATGGAAATAACAATACATTCTAGGATAGCTCAAGGCTTAAATTAGTCAATTATCTAGGGTAAGTACAAGCAAGAATCAGCATATGATGAATGCCGGGCAAACACATTCTGCTTGAATTCCATGGCTACTATGTGTCCCTCCCCTGCTTCTCTGAGTTCTAATGCACACAAGCAAACCTCACGGTAAGACAGGGTGAGCAAACATTTTATAAAAAGCCAGCTACTAAACACATTCAGCTTTGCAAGCGATAAGATTTATGCTGCCCTAGACAGGGGGGATTTCAATTGAGGAATTGCCTTCACCAGACTTGCTTGTGAGCATGTCTGTGGAGCATTTTTCCCCAACTGTTAATTCATGTGGGAGGTCCCAGCCCACTGTGGACAGTGCTATCCCTGGGCTGTGAGCCTGGGCTGAGCAAGGCAGGGAAGCAAATTCATGAAAGTTCTTCAGCAGTCTCTGCTTCGATTTCTGCCTTGAGTTCCTGCCATGGCTTCCCTCCATAAATGGATTGTAACCTGTAAAATCCAGGTAAACCCTCCCCTTCCCAAGTTGCTTTCTGCTGGTGTTTGATTGCAGCAAGAAGGAAACCAATCGGAACCCATGGCAAGTCCCTGGATGAGACAGTGTGCACAGGAGTCTCCTCTCTGATCCCCAAATTCATACAGTGATGAGCCTACTTACTAGGTTTCTAAACCAGAATTCAGTCAGCAATGAAGAGCAGGGGAGGAAAACAACCGCTTGGCCAAACTGTGCCTCTCAAGCTCCACTTCCAATGTGGGAGGGAAGAGTTGTTGGACTCTGGCCCTGTTTGCAGAGGGAAAGGACCTTGCAGCACCATCTCTCCTTAATGTTTACTTGGCCCTCTATTACTCAGTCAGCAAGCATTTGTGAAACAAAACTACTGAAAATGACCCCCAGCGCATCTATTTAATGCTTCTTAGCATGGTCCCATAATTTCATACACAGTAAATACAGATAAGTAGGAAAATTTTTAAAACCTTTCCTGGGAAACAAGATGTAACGTACATGATTAGTACATCATTTCTCTCACGAATAGACAAGCCTCCTGTCTACTGTATCATGCCCCTCTGGGTTCAAATGTGGGATCATCTCCACATCTGTATCTAGCACTTACCCTCACCTATAGCTTAACCCTATAGCTGGACCTATTTTTGTGATGCATGGTCAACCAGCTCTGTGAGAGTCCAAATTCTTTATCTCAGAAGTAAATGTTCAATAGATGGACAGTGGGGGACAGAGATAAGAAGCATAGGCTTGAGACACCATAGTTGTAAATAGGTTGAAGGGGGCTCCCTTGTTTGTCCAAACACACAAACTGGTTTGTGGAAATACAATTCCTTTCTAAGGGTATTGAATTCTTTAAGCTTTGCGTCAGGTCTGGGAAGACAGTTCAGCAGGTAAGAGTGCTTACTGAACAAGCATGAGGACCTTAGTTCCAGAACTCCCATAAAAGCACCTACAGCATTCAGTGCCTGGGGACAGGGGATGGAGACAGAAGACCTGCAGGGCTTGCTGGTCACCAGCTGAGTTTCATGTTTGCTGAGAATCTCTGTCTCAAGAGACTAGGGACAAGAGTGATCAATCAGGTCATTAGGTGTCCTCTGGCTTCTCTCCATGCATAGGCATGTGTACCTGTTCATGTGCATCTTCAAACACACACACACACACACACACACACACACACACACACACACACACA
>CAJQZJ010006256.1:85400-102990 GCA_907164525.1 Lophiomys imhausi | reverse complement strand
CAATCCTGTGTGTACGTAGAAAATACTGATAAAATCATTCCCCAATTGTCATAGTGGCAATCCTGTGTGTACGTAGAAAATACATCCCATGTGCAAATGCGTACTGCTCGCTATTTATTTCCAGGTGCCCATAATTCACCTTTTAAATTTAATAAAATTAGCATTCAAGTATACAAAATGCTATCTTACATTAAAACGAGAAATGAAGTTTTCCTTGTGAACATCATCTGTGTTGCCATAGCAACCTGTTCAGTACCTACATGTGTGTCATAGCACCCTGTTTTTCACGGGTTTTAAAACCTACTGAGTGTTAAGTTTGAGTGTGAGCCCACAGAACTTTCACCAATGAATTTGACAACACGGGGGAAATCCATCACACACCTAGAAGGCAATTCTTACATTAGTTCTTTTTCAGGAGAACGTTCTGACTGAAGCTTCTTCATGGAGTAGTCATGGGGAAGAAAAAAAAAAAAAAACAGGTGAAAGGCAACACACTACAACACCATCATGCACTTACCTGGGTCTCCTTTGCATTTGCACCTGGTGTGGAGCCGGAGATGCTTGGGGTGGTGGTGGGAGTCCTGGCCAACATTGTTGGACTAAGCTGAAGGACTGATGACTTCTGAGAAACAAGGACGCTGTATCATCTTCCCTTTGCTCAGCAATGTTTTCGTTTTGTTGATGATTATAAGCAGTTACATTGTCTCATTAGCAATTTCTCTGGCTTTAAAATAGATACATTACTGATACAGATTCCATGTTTGTGCTTTCAAATTTTCATGTGTTGGAAACCTAATCGTCAATGAGAACATATCAGGGGTGGGGCCTTTAGGAGGAACATAAGTCATGGAGTCACAACCCATGGGTTGTGGGTTTTGTACCCTTATAAATGGAACCACAGGTGGAGCTCTTTCAGCCTCTGTACACCACCTGAGAATACAATGAAAAGATAGCCTTCTGTACCTACAAGGGTCTTCATGTTGCACCACCATGTTGAAACCTGTGTCTAGCTTCTAGAAACACGAAGAATAACTGTGCTTAGATGCCACCCAGGCTAGGGGACTCTGTTATAGCAACCTATGGCCAACCCAATCTAGTCTTCCTCAGATGTGTTAGAGCATAAGAGCATTAAGACATGTCTCATCTGAGCATAGGGTCAGATCTGTAACGCCCGCGCTTGAGAGGCTGGGACGGAAGGATTGTGATTGACAAGACAACTTGGGATATGGAACAAGATCCTGGATACCCTGTGTCAGAATCAAACAAGTTAGAGTGTGTGTGTGTGTGTGTGTGTGTGTGTGTGTGTGTGTGTGTCTGTGTGTATGTGTGTGTGTGCACATATGTATATGTGGGTGTTTTAGTCCTTATAACTCATCAAAAATAGTACCTCTATAATGTAAAAAAATATAGCTAATTAAATTGTTTAACCAGTATTTATGTTATCATTAATTGGCTCAGTGGTTGGTAATCTTTACGCAGCCATTATAAATGAATACACACAGACACCATGGATTTTAACAAGCCTTGGCCTGAAATGTGCAATCCTAGCCCATCTAAGCTAGCTCATAATTCTATTACCCAAATATGACCATATATATATATATATATATATATATATATATATATATATCCCCCTGGACTGCCATTCTCCACAATATGCCGATGTTCCCTGCCATGTGGAATGAGGTTCTTTTTTCTAACCCATGGCATGTGTCTTCTTCTTCCTGCTCC
This sequence comes from Lophiomys imhausi, assembly GCA_907164525.1. NCBI lineage: Eukaryota > Metazoa > Chordata > Mammalia > Rodentia > Muridae > Lophiomys > Lophiomys imhausi. Next base: position 101,259 of record CAJQZJ010006256.1, on the reverse strand, counting down.
TAGCTGGAATGCTTTAATTCTCTGTCTAAAACGCAGGCCTCCTGTTCTAATCTCAGGAAGTCCCACCTTTCTCTGTCTTTGCCCAATCTCAGGCCTGAGCATTTTATTTAACCAATCAGAGTCAATATAAGTAACAGACAGCAAACAGGACCAATTAATTAACATTTAGAATGCTTAACACTACCCCAACACTATAAAAAGAATTATTTCATCTTAATTTCAGGTAAAGGACTTTTAAGAGCAGCTCCCAAGTTAATAGGGATACAACCCAAAAGTTTAGACTCTGATGTCAAGGTTCATATACCTTCTCCCTCAACCTAGCAGGAAAAAGTATCATGATTCAATACTCTAACAAATATTTAATCATAAAATGTGATAGGAGTTGGCTCAGTGGGTAAAATACTTATTATGCAAATGACAGGACAGGAACTTGGATCCCCAGCAAGGGTGTGGCTGTGGCAGCCCTCCTGTAATCCCAGGGTTTAGGAGATAGAGATAGGGCATCCTAGGATCAAGAGGACTAAGTAGATACTGAATCAATGAGCTCTGGTTTCAAGTAAAAGTCCCTGCCTCATTATATAAGGTGGTGGAGACCATGAAGGAAGATACCTCATGTCAACCTCAGCCTCTGCATGCACATGTTCACAAGTACATGTGCAGCTGAACACACACAGAATTGTACACATACACCTACATATCACATATGCACACATCAAATAATTTTTTAAAAGAATATCACCACCATGTAGCATAGAGTCAGAGAAAGAGTAAGCTGTGTTAAATCAGACATCTAAAAGATAAGCAGACATCTTATCAGACAACCTCTTACCCTGCAAAGAAAACAACTTTTTGAATTTTGGAGAACCTGTAAAGGCAGTGGGAGACACTACTTCCCACTATAGGAATCCCCTGTGGAATCTCAGGAGCTAGAAAAGTAGGAGCTTCGTGTCAGGAAACACCATGTCTTAACCCATGAGGCTATTGAGGAATTGTCACTTATAAGGGCCAGCATGCATGCCTTGTGTAGAGCAGCTCAAGGAATCACATGCTACCGCAACTACCAGTTGTTGCACAAAGCCTGGCCTGGGAAGGCAACCTTCCTTGTCAGTCTTGTTTGTGCTTCAGAGCTTTCAGAAACAAAGCTCCCTGTTCGTCCTTTGAGACTCTTCCTCATAAATTCTTCTATTGGGAGTTAATGTTATAACTCACAGGGAGTTACTTAAGCTTTTTCTCTTTTCTTGGCTCCTGTCCGTAGTTCACAATCAAATCCTGTTTATTACTGAAGTGTGAGTTTATCTGATAGTAAATATTAGTTATTAGTTAGTGTTAGAACTCTCATGGTGGGATAAATGTGATACATTCAATTGTTGATCTTCATGCTAGAACAAGAGTTGTAGTCTCAGGTGTCTATGATAGCCAGATGGATAGTTAGACAAAAAAAAAAAAAAAAAAGATTACAATGGACACTAGTGAGCAGAAACTAAAAATAAACAAACAAAACCACTCACAGCCAAGGCTCTGGATCAGCCAAATTTTATGCCAGAGTTTGGCTGTGCTACCAGATTTCTGAGATTTGCATTTTGAATGTTTTTAAAAGGGCAGTCAGTAATGTAGGCCTTAAATACTACATCCAGATTTTTTTAAATGTATATGGGTGTTCTGTCTGCATGTACATCTGCATTCCAGAAGAGGGCATCCAATCACATTATAGATGGTTGTGAGCCACCATGTGGTTGTTGGGAATTGAGCTCAGGACCTTTGGAAGAGCAGTGATTGCTCTTAACCGCTGAGCCATCTCTCCAGCCCCATATCCAGATTTTTTTATGGTGGCATTTAATTTACTTTCATATCATGCAACCCTATCAGACTATATCTTTTGGCTATGAGTTGGTAACCTTGCAAGCATAGTTTGAGCATATATTCCATGCTTCCCATGTGCTGTGGAAGATACCAGAGATGCTGGGCACCATGACCCAGCCCCTTTCCTTGAGGAGCCCACAAACCAGCAATCAAAATGTACAGAATGCTAATAATTGTAACCCAGTAGGAAAGAATATACCACAAATATTTAATTATAAATTGTGATGAGTACCATGAAATAAAATATATGTAACAGAATAAGAGATGAGGGAAAAAGTAACTGATATGTGTGTTGACTTCAGAAAGATGTGCTTGTATTTATCTAAGATATGAAATGGAGCAGGAATACTTTAAGTGAAAGATCAGTATCTGCAGAGACCCTGAGTAGGATAGCATTGGGCATGTCTGGGGAACAGGGAGGAGGCGTGGGTGATTGACATGTAGTAAGTGGCAAAAATCACATACGATGAGGCCAGAGAGAAGTTGGGGTCCACCCATCACATGTGAAATTTTGGTCAGTGTTAGAGATTTTGTGAAATAAGTAGATCTAGATATAACTTCTCAATTCTTCCATTATGTGACTTCCATGCTTAAGACCCCATGCAATACATTAATAGACACCACTTCAGCACCTGAACTCCCCACCACTCCTGATTGTACAAGGGACTCTGGTTCCCACTCCTACCTGGAAAATACATATGCATCCTGATGCCGTGAAAACTCATGCCACGTTTTGAATGAGTAGATTTCCTGAAGATGGTTTGAGGTAAAGTACAGTTGGGGAGGCTACAATATAAAAATTTAGGGAACTATTTTTGCGTCTCTCCATTATGTTCCATGAATTAGAGATAAACATGGCATGGTCAGGAGAGGGAAGATCAGAAAATACCTAAATGTAACTTCTGTATGGAAACAGAACAGCTGAAATGAAAAGAATTCCAGGTGATACTAACAACACATTAGATGGTGTGAGGAAATCATTAGAGAATATTATTTTTTAAACCCTATTTAAGATGAAAAAGACTAAAGATGAGCAGAGCACTGGTGGACTAAGAGGCACTATCAGGTGATGTAACATGTGCAGTTGGGTCTCAGAAGTGATGAGGACAGAAAAAGAGCTTGAAGGAAAAAAAGAGCTTAAGACTACAGACTTGCAGATGAAGAAAGTTCTGAGAAGATCCCACCCTGCCCCTAATATCTCAGGCTGTTGCCAAGGCTATTGGTTACTCTATATATCTGATGGCAAGGGCCTATTGTGGAAGATACTACTCACTTATGTTATTGAACACAGAGAAGTTGAGCTGATCCCCACCTAGACTAGCGTTCACCCCTTCTGACTAGCATTCATGATTCTGAAGTCTACCAGAGTTCAGAGTACTCTGTACACGACCAGAGGAGAAATAATCATCAATTTCATCCAGCCACAAACCCAGCAACCTACAACAGAGACCTAATCTGCCCGCAAGATATACTGGTGCACACATGTTATAGTGGTAACCCACCACTTCTTGATTTGAAGTGGCAAGAACCTGAGATGGATCATGAACCCTAGGGAAAACCTATTACTGTTATTCTGCCAAAGGAATATAGCAAGAAAACAACTCTTCATGACATATTGTTACACCCACAGATAAGTACCTTCCTCAGCCATCATCAGAGAAACTTCCTCTTGCAGTAGATGGGAATTAACACAGAGACCCACAACTAGACAACATGCAGAGAGTGAGAGACTTTGGAGCACTCAGTCCTAACTGGGATGTCGTCATCGAGCCTCTCTCCTCAAAACTCAGGGTTTTATGTGAAAGGGGACTTGGAAAGATTGTAATAGCCAGAGATAGTGGATGACTCCAAGCAGGGTTTTCCAGACACAAAACTTATACACATATGAACTCACAGAGTCTGTGACATCATGCGTAAGACCCGCACAAGTTCAAATAAGACAGAATTACAGCACCGAGAGCAGGAAATGGATGCAACGTCCCACCCTTCATCAGGAAGGTATTTGCAATTGGTGCTTGCTGGGGAAGGGAAATTTATTTTTCTCCAATAGTGTGATACTGGATATATCAATCATCTCCAGGGCAGGCCCCATGCCCAGGAGCAGTGGTCCAACACAAAATGAACTCTATGTTTTGGAGAGAGTTTTTTGGTGTCGTTTTGGTGTGAGAAGGTTGGGGGTATGTGTGGTGTTTGTGTCTGTCTTTGGTTTTGATTTGTGTGTGTGTCTTGTTGACTTTTCTATTAGTTTGTTTTTCTGTTTTGACTTTTTATTTTGTATTTTTGTTTTGCCTGGCTGTTTTTCAGAGAGAGAGAGAGAGAGAGAGATCACAACACTGGATGGGTAAGGAGGTGGGTAGGATCTAGGAGGAGTTGATAAGGAAGAAAGAATATGTTTAAAATGTAATGTGAAAAAATTTTTGATATTTTGGAGCTAAACAAACCTTTAGTGTATATATTTTGAGATCTCAAAGGACAATTTGTTTGAATTGCAGCCTGCCTTTTGTAAGTAGCTTTTAAACTTAAATCTTTCCAAATCCTATGTGCCTGTCTCTGCATTCTAAGTTTTGGGATCAAAGACATGTGGTTCCCAACTGATGGGATTAAAGATGTGCTCCTCCACCCCTGGATCAAAGTTTTTCTCTGTTTAGAGCTTGTTTTGTATCAGGCTGACCTTGAGCTCTGAGATCTGCCTGTTTCTGTCTCTAGTGTGTTGGGATTAAGGGTGTATTCTTCCCCAATGATGGGACTAAGGGTGTACACCATCACCACCTTGTTTCTTGTAACTCTAGAATTTATAAGACAACTAACTCTATAGTGATCCTCTTCTCTCTGCTGGAGGTAAAGGCATGGGCTAACACTATGCATTATTTTACCTTAGCTCTAAGTTTTTTCAATTCTTGGAGGTTTGTAAAACCAGGTTGAACAGCTGTCACCTTTAATTTATTTACAGTGTTTTAAACCTGTTACCTGCTTTTTAATGCCAAACCATGGAAAAAGCCTATACCTCTACAAAAAAAAAAAAAAACTTTTAAGCTGCTATCAAGTTTATGTAATCTCTGTAGCCACCTGCAGTCTAACATTCTAATCTGAAATTAAGGCCATTTCTTTTCATGCCAGTAAAAAATAATAAAAACAAAGAATTGACAAAGCTGAGAAGTAGGAACAGGAAGAAAACCATACCAGAGAATATCATGACCAAATGACCAAAAACTAATGGTAAAACAAAACCACTGAAGGTAGTAAGAAGAACATATACCACATACAGGGAGGGGCAAAAGTAAGAAATGGTAGCAGACCTCTTGTTCTGGAATAAGTGTGAGTCATGTGACGGTGGCTTCAAGGAGCACCCTTAAAATGCTGTGGTTGGATACACTTGGGTTGTAGGACATGAGGAAATCAAATGTACTCACCCAGGAGCTCCCTTTCTACTGGCTAGCTTTCAATGTACTGGAAGATTCTATGAATAAATACTACTGGGGAAAGAAAGTAATCAGCCACTTATGAACTCTGGAATTTTACCCACTTATGAACTCTGGAAACTACAATAACAGCCTGTGAGGTATTGCCTTGATCGATGATTGATGTAAGAGGTTCCAGCCTGTTGTGAGTGGTGGCACCCCTGGGTGATATAAGAAAGCAGGATAAGCTAGCCAATAACCGGAACTCCTCCATGGATTCTGCATAAGTCCCTGGCTTTAGGTTCATGCCCCAAAACATTGAGTTCCAGTCCTGAATTCCCTCAGCAAGTTGCTTATGGTGTTTTATCACAGCAATAGAAACCCTATTAAGACACCTACCAAACACAAAGGGATAAATAATGTATCCTCTTATTTATATGACATTATTTAAAACAAATTTTTAGTGAAAGAAAACATATAAATGATTTCTTGGGGCTGGGTAGGAGAGAGCATCAATTACAGGTAGCCTAAGGATACTTTGAGCAAAGGAACCATTCTCTACATTCACTGTGACTAGCTATAGGACTGTACACATTGGTTAACACTCACCAAGTATTATAATTAAATTTGGTGAAATTTATTGTGTATAAATCAAATATAATGACAAGTGGGAGGCAGTGAAGGACAGGGATGGGGAAAGAAAGAAAGGAAAAACAAGTCAGGAAAGAAACTAAGCATTTCTCTTTTCAAGAGTTCAATCATTTTGGGAAAAATAATTCCCACTGGCCCTTTGCCCATAAAGTAAAGCATTTCGGGATTGATTCCCTATAGTCTGTTGGTCTCACTGTCTACCAAACAAAGGTAACTTCATCCCAAAGCGGAATCTTAGCATCAACTGATGAGAGTGAAAATTTCACTTAATGAAACGAGGAATGCCTCTGGCTAAGAGGAAGCCAGTCTTTCTTGATTGCTAGGACCCTGACCTCTCCCCTTCCTGCTATTGCCTGCTCCATTTCTCAACCACATCTCAACTCTCCACACTCCTTTTAATGTAGGTTCTTCCTCAAACACGGAAGACTAACTTCTACATAGTCCCTCTGCTGGTGGAGGGAGTGCCCAGTATGTACAGGTTGTCTGTGGCTTTGGACAATGAAGTGAGGCATCTTCATTTCTGGGATGGACTGGTTTCACGTGCCCAGAGAGTAGACTGCATGCAGGAGCTGGATGCTGAGACCATATGGGTGGAGAAGAGTCAGAATGGTCCAGTGGCAAGGCACAAATAAGACACACACACACACACACACACACACACACACACACACACACACAAAACAACTAGGGTTGAGGATGATTGCACTGGGAGGTAAAATATGATTATTTTCAGAGTCAAACAAAACAATCTGCGAACAGCACACACATCCCATGCTAACAGTAAGCTAGCATGACTTGTGAAGAACTCTGAAATAAGCATACTGTTTCTCGTATTATGAGGCAGTTTATTGATAAAATATGATTTGGGTCTCCGATTAAATATAAACAGTTTTTTTCTTTTGATACCCTGAAAACTAACTTGGTCAGCCTTAATATCTTTGCTAGTAGTAATCATTCTTCAGATCACCATGGTATTGTGCAGATGTGGAGATAGAAGTAGGTGTCTGTGACTCTTCCGCTGTAAAATATGCTGTGAAAGGCGGGCAATCTGCAGAGAGTTCCTCGGTTCCCCACACTGGAGAGTGATGGGAAATTTACTTCTCCAGGGGCTTCTTATCCTGACCACACATTCCCTGCTGAAAGAATGGATGATGCCGTGGATCCTGGAGGAGAGTACATCTACCAGTGGGTCATCAGTGAGGACAGTGGGCCCACCCCGGATGACCCCCCGTGCCTCACCCACATCTACTACTCCTATGAAAACCTGACCCAGGATTTCAACTCAGGACTAATTGGACCTCTGCTTATCTGTAAGAAAGGTAAGAAACAATAACACCAGATTCAACCACACCAAAGACCCTGGGGTAGCTGGGAGATTATACTCAGGTGAGGATTGTGAGGATCTTGGCACCTTCTTGCAGTTGAGGCAGGAGAAGGGAGTGGAGACCAAGGGATGCGACACCTGGTACTGGCTTTTACCACTTCTCTTAAAACCTCCCTTTGTCTCAGTCATGGCAACTTTCTTCAAGTCTATTCTGAACATCATGCCTGCATGTTTGTATTACCAGTAATATTTATCTCAAAGCCATGTTTATTTATCTTAAAGTGTACAGCACCCTACTTACTGAGAGTTCCTGGAAAGGATAGTGGCTAGTACAGCAGACACAGCTAAGGTTTGTGTTGGTGATTTGGTTTATAAGCATGTGTAGCTCCAACTTTCTATTTTGTTGTTATTTGGTTGAGGTTGGGTTGGTTAATTGGTTGGTTGTTTGGTTGGTTGGTTGACTGGTTAGTCTCTTTTTTTTTTTTTAGTAGAAAGGGCCATAAATTCATAGCTGTATTTCTCCCCTAGCTTCCCAAGTGGTAGGATTACAGGTCTGAGCCAGCATTCCCAGCGTAGCTTGATTTCTTATAAACAAACTGAACACTTTAGGTGTAGTCCACAGATTTTGTGAGTGCCAACTTTTGCCAGCCTAGGCAGATCTGTGTCTGTGAGACCTGAGGTTTGAGAACTTTAAAGAATGGGGTGGACTATAGTCTGATGCTGTAGACGACCTTGCTTTGGTTTCAGTGTGCTTTTATACACAAATGTAACAAAGAAAGCAATGATCCAAGGAAGGTTGTTTGAGTTCAGAAAAACATGTAAATACACACCAGGTGGCACTTACTAAATATTGACAAAGCAGCTCTTACCCAGAACTTTCTCAGGACAGACAAATTTAAACACAATTTCCTGACATGTACTCTAGATTTTAACTGGGAAAGCATGAAAGCAAGTGTGCAGGTCATATCCAGATTCAGGGTACACTGACCAGATTGGGTTCTATAGCTCTGTTCCAATATCCTACAAGAATACACACATCTTATAAACTGAATGTAAATGTTTGTCACATGAGGCACAAAATCACATCTAAGAACAATCCAGGGAATGAAATGCCCCTGAGGTAAAAGGCCCTCTGCCTTTTTTCCTGGAGCCTCTTACAGTTCCCAAGGCATTGTTTACCATGGGTCAGTCTTTTGACCATGTTCCAACAGTGAGGAATTCCATTAGCTGTGGTTCTTAGAAATCCATTTGACTTTCTCCTTTCTTCCTTCCCTTACTCTAAGAGATCCCAACCCATCTTTCATTAAATAATCAAAGAACCACAGCAAAGTGTACCCTGAAAATGATGTCATTTATACCTACACACACATCATATTCCCAACTCACTTATTCATCATATAAATACATTTTTTTTATTTCCTGGCCTATAAAAGATACTGGAATTGCATTGGAAAAAAAACACGTTTATCTTATAAAGGGCATTTTTATTTTTATTGCCAATTTTACTCATCTAAGGATGGATTTGTCTTGTACAAACACTTCTCTAGTTGCATGTCCACTTGCTTATAGATGAGGAAGCTTCATACAACATGGGGTTCTTCTTCCTCTAGAAGACTGGAAGAAACAGGTGTTTTTCATTGTTGATGACATTAGTTTTAGCTATAATGGACTTGAACTCCTTATGTAGCCCAGACTGTCCTCGAACTCATGATCCTCCTACCTCAGCTTCCTGAGTACTGAGATCATGGGAATACATTATGAGACCTGGCTGCGAATGTTTGCTTCAAATTTACATCAACATGACTTGTTTCTGGCCCCAAATTCGAATGTGTGGGGGACATGAAAGGTGCTCTTCAATCTGGAATGATGTGGAAGCAAGTCTTGTCGTTCTCAGGTACCCTAACTGAGGATGGGACGCAGAAGATGTTTGACAAGCAACATGTGCTGATGTTTGCTGTGTTTGATGAAAGCAAGAGCTGGAGCCCATCACCATCCCTAATGTTCACAGTCAATGGCTTTGTGAATAGGACAATGCCAGGTAACACAGGGGCCATGCATCGCCACTCAGCAATGACAGTCCCTCTTGTCCTGCCTTGGTCCCGCTGTTTCTTTAAGGTAGAAGCTACCACATTCACTGGTTTCCAATTCCTAGTGGTGAGTGTCACAATCTTGTGCAATGTTTCATTGAGTCTCATGATTCTATCATCATCATCATCATCATCATCATCTCTTTTGTCTTATCCAGAAAGTACAACGGATAAATCAGAAGTTAATGAAGAACCTTATTTGATACAGCCATGTTAGGGGCAGTGTTCTAAGCATATCAACTTCAATACAAGTACAGAGTCATTCTTTAACAAGAATGGTCAACAGAAGAATAAATAAAGATAGCTGTAGGGAAGATGAACAGGAAGATGCTCTGACATACACATGTATTATTAGCTGATCAAAAGTCTACAGATGAACAATATTAGTGGCAGGTAGAAGGTTTTTCTCTTCCCGTCTGAAGACAGAATTTTGTAAGAAAGTAAAATCCAAAAACTGACTTCCACTGTACTAGTCAATTTTCTGTTGCTATGACAAAATACTGATTGCTGGTTACTAGATAAAGAAAAGGTATTTAAAAGGAATTCTGTAGAAAAAATATGGCTAATTAAATTATTTAACTGGATTAATGGCTGCGAGCTAATTAAATATAACCTAAATCATGATAAATCATTTAATTAGTCATTTTTTTAAACAGAATTCAATTTTAGAATGAGAAAAAAAACAAGTCTGGCAGCTTCATCATGTCAGCTGTTGGTGAGGGACCACATGTCTGTGTCATAGACAAAGAAGCAAAAACGGAAATGGTTGCATGCAGAAGAGGCCAAGAGTAGGGAAGGTCTTGCTTTATAATAACCTGCTCTCATGAGAATTAACTGAGGTCCCATGAGAACTACATTGATCTCTTCCAGGGACAACACCTCCAGTGACCTCAGCACTCTCTGCTAGGCTCTATGTTTCTAGGTTCTACCACCTTAAATTCATCACACAGAGACAAGCTTTTGGCATATGAGCCTTTTGGGAGACATATCATAACCCTAGCAACAACTTATACCATGTCTTCTATGTCTTCCTAGTAGAACTGACTTAGAATGAAAAACACAATTCTAGAAAGACATAGAAGTGATATAGGTGGTTGTCATGGCTGTGGTATGTCTCCTAAAAGGGGAAAGCCAAGAATTGCTCTTTCTTTGCTCCCATGGTGATTGGGAAACTGTTCATTAGCTCTGTGGGAGAGTCTAACCTTGGCTTCTATCCCAGATTTACATTTCAACTTCAAATTTACAATCATCAGATACAAGATACTAGGCTAAGAATTGATCCCCTAGTGTGTGTGTGTGTGTGTGTGTGTGTGTGTGTGTGTGTGTGTAGTATATATGTTTATAATATACATAACATATATACATATATATGCATACACACAAATATATACATATGTATATTATAAACATATATACTATATATGCTATATAGTATATATTATAAATATATAATATTTAGTATATATTATAAATATTTATGATATAAAAATAAATATATATTTGTTTATGTTCAGTTCAAGAAAAAATGAAAATATTTCCCTATTAACAAATTCTAGGACCTGGTGAGATGGCTCAGCAGGTAATGGTGCTTTTCTCCAGGTGTGATGATGTGAGTTTGATGTCTAAGACCATGGTGAAAAGAGAGAACCAATTTTCAGAGGTTGTTCTCTGGCCCCCACACATGAATCATTGCATTCGTGCCCTTGCACACACACAAAGTAAATAACTGTAAACAAATAAAAACTCTGGATTTCATTATGTACCAATATCACAAATAGCTTCTCTTACAGAATAACAAACACTGTCAAGAGTTGGGGTCTGTTATTGCTTTCCATTTTCATTCTCTTTCATTTGGGACCATCTTCTGCCTGTCCCACACAGCTCTGGGCATTGAGTCCGGGTTCCAAAACTAGGCTCTTCCAAACCTGAGACTGCACTCACTCTACCTTGGAAGATCTGAATTCGAACCTCATTCATTCCCTGCCTGTGTGTTTTGTTTACCAACTAGTAGTCTCAGTATGCTGTTCCCAAAATGGAATCAACAATCTTATTGTCCATGTTGTGACAGGGAAATAAATCTGTATGAATATATAAAAGCTGGGGATGAAGGAAGTGCAGGCATTGACAAAGACCTTTAAGAATAAAGCAGTAGCTTAAGAGGTCTCTACTTCCACGAAAGAGGAAGAAAACTGATGCCTCTGTAGATGCACTCTTGTGTCTTTCATATGTAGCCAAAAGAAAGGAACTAGACACTACATAGAACAAGGCAAACATCTACAAATGTGGAGAAGTACAGAGTTACCAAGTCTGACAAGCATGAGAATATGGTCCTGTCCAATGAACTGAACACAAAAGCCTGGCACAGAAAACTTTATCAGTTCATACACTGAGAGCTCCGTGTCCTGAGAAGCATCTCAATCAATCCTGGACCAACCGGGATGGCCATCACGTACTTAGCTGCTTTTCCCCCCAGCTGTCTCTGCAGCTCTGAAGGAGTGTCCCCCATCCTAAGCTCTACTCCCCCTTTGACCTGCTGTATGCTACGTGAGTTGTGGCTCCTTGTTTTCCCATCTCTGTTGTCTCTCCCTCCCAGATATAACAGTCTGTGCCCATGACCATGTCAGCTGGCATCTGATTGGAATGAGCTCGGGGCCAGAATTGTTCTCTATTCACTTCAGCGGCCAAGTCCTAGAGCAGAGCAATCACAAGGTGTCCACCATCAGTCTGGTCAGTGCGACGTCTACGACTGCAAGCATGACTATGGGCCCAGAAGGCAGATGGATTGTTTCTTCTCTCATCCCAAAGCACTATCAAGGCAAGAAACCCTTCTGACAGTCTTGTGCTGAGTGAACACCATTTCTTCCCAGGTTACTAACATTTCTTCTCCTTTGCCTTTTAAGTCAACCCTGCCTAGATACACATGCCGTGGTTCCTAACGACACCACTAGACACTGCTCTTAGAATCATAACCCACTGACTGGGGATAAAGGAGGTGCAGGGATTGACAAAGACCTTTTAGAATAAAGCAGAAGCTTAAGAGGTCTCTACTTCCATGAAAGAGCAAGAAAACTGATGCCTCTGTGATGCATGTTTGTGTCTTTCATATGTAGCCAAAGGAAAGACCTAGACACTGCATAGAACAAGGCAAACATCTACAAATGTGAAGAAGCAAAGAGTTACCAAGACTGACAAAGCCAAGCATGAGAATATGGTCCTGTCCAAAGAACTGAACACAAAGCCTGGCACAGAAAACAAGCCAAGCAATGTGTGGTGAATGGACCATCAATGATGCCTTGTCTGTCTGTTTTGTAGAGATAGGGTCTTACTGGCCTGAAACTCACCATATGATCTAGGTTGGCCTTGAAATCATGGCAACTCTGTCTCCACCTTCGCAATGTGGGGATCATGGGCATGAGCCACCACACCAGGTAGAAATGGACTTCGGAGAGCATCAGTGAAGTCAGGGGGATATCAGCCGAAGTCATATGGTGCCATGTACATGAAATAGCTAAGGATCATATCACACATTTTTGCTTTTAGACTATTGAGAGGAACATTCATGTTGCTAGAGATGAAAATCTAAGCAAATTCTGTTACCACTGGAAGCCATTTGTCACCCCCAGCTGTGTAGGCTCTTGAGCAACATATTCTGTATAGGATCAAAATTATATTGAAATGATGACCCAAATAAACCATCACGCTATTATAGTTACTGATAGAAATAAAACCAAAATTAAGGAAATTGCTACTATGAATTATTATTTAATTTAATAACCACATTGAGCATACAGTATGCTAGTCTTCATTTAACAAAGGGACAAATAACAAGAAAAGACAAAATTAAAAGGCTTTCTTGTTTTATATTTATTTGTTTTGGACAAAGAGAGTGTAAGAGAGAGAGAGAGAGAGGGAGAGAGAGAGAGAGAGGGAGAGAGAGAGAGCTGTGCTGGCGATCAAATCAAAGGCATCTTCCCATACTTCACCACAGAGCCATACCCCAGCCCTAGGCCTGGGTTTTAAGTTTGCTCCTTAGGCAGACAAAGCACAGAGAACCTTTTAAATCATTTCTACCTACCCTCTTCTCTCACCCTGCTTTCTCCTCTTTCCTCCTTCTGTGGCTCCTTAAATGAGCAGCAGGCTCAAATGGCTGAAGATGGTATGAGCAAGGCTCTTCACCATCATTATTTGTCTTCCACTAATTGATTTTTTTAAATGTTCATTATGATTATGGGTTTTTTCCCTCTTAAATTCCACTACTGTCTTTATATCCTAATCCAGCTGGGATGCAGGCTTACATCGACATTAAAAACTGCCCAAAGAAAACCAGGAGCACCAAGATGCTCACTCGAGAACAGAGACGACACATGAAGCGGTGGGAGTATTTCATCGCTGCCGAAGAAGTCATTTGGAACTACGCACCTGTGATACCCGCAAATATGGACAAGTGAGTCGGGGTTCGACCGCCACACAAAGAGTAGAGACATGGTCCACAAGGTCCTTAGTGTGTGGGGCTGAAATATGATGTCATGAATGGCCAGCTCTCAGGGGGCATGTGTATTGGTTTCCACCTAGGCATTCTTATCCTCATCGACATTTAATTACCCATAACTCACCCTGGGAACGTGGCCTGACAATAATAACAGGAACAATGGCAGCTAGAGCTTGTCAGATGTTTGCTGCCACTCACCCTTGAGGTAGTTATTTGCTAAGGGCTTCACATCAGTTCTACAAGCTCAGTTCTACTACTCTTGTGTCCTCACACCTGAGGAAAGGTGCCATAAAAATAAAGAAAATTGGAAGTGCTAGTACCTCTTCATAGGACATTCATAATAAGAGAAATGAAAGTGAAAATTTTCTGGAATGCTGTTCTGTACCTATCAGCCTGGTAGGTTCCTATGACAGCAGGTCCATCTGCTGTCAAGGCTGTGGAAATATTCCACTGGCCCAGAGTGCTGCTGCAGCCATTCTGTGGGACAACTTGACAAAGTACTTTAGGATTGTAAACATGTATACCCTTTACCCCAGGCACTGTGCTCTTGGAACTTGATTGTATTCTTATTTGGGTAGAAGGCTGTGTGAATAGAATGCTCACTGCAGCAATGTTACTAGTAATAAAAGATTAGAATCAACTCCCAAAGTCCTTCAGTTGGGAAGGACTATCAAGTGACAGCACATTCACACAACAGAATACTATGAATCTAGGGGGAAAAGGAGGGTGTAGGCATTCTCTGTCCCTGTAGCTGCTTTCATCAGTTATGTATGATTTATTCAGTAGCGGGGAAGATAACTCTTGGTTGCTAGGTTGTGGTTCCAATGAGGACATCAGGATGTTGTAAACTACACTAAGAATGTTCCCAGAAGTAGCATTTTAGCTTAACCCCCCCAAGCAGAACTTGCATGCACAAGGGTTTCCTGATCGTATGTCACACTAGACTGGCTACTTGAAATAGTTTAACTTTCATTTTATTATTTCATTTCACTTTAAGAAAATACAGGTCTCTGCACTTGGACAATTTCTCAAACCAAATTGGAAAAAATTATAAGAAAGTTATCTACAGGCAATATGAAGAAGAGACCTTCACCAAACGCACGGAGTATCCCAGTTTCAAACAGAGTGGGATTTTGGGCCCTATTATTAGAGCCCAAGTCAGGGACACACTCAAGGTAAGTAACTATGGAAGCAGGGAAGAATTAAACAAACAGTGAAAGGCAGATAAAGGAACTGATAGTTTCAATATTTTTAAATGTATTCATGTAATGTTAAATTCAAACACATCTTTTAGTTTTATTAGTATTTCATTCATTTATAACTTACTTAATAAGACAAAGGGTCTGGGACAAATAATCAAACTAGAAGGAAACAGTGTCATTGGAGGAGTGAAAAATAATATGGGAGCGAAGAAGAAGATGAGGCCACAGATAAGCGTAATGAAACACAACCATACAATCCCCAGGTTGTCTGCAAAGTTTGTCCTAACTTTTACAGCAAAGTAAAAAGGAAATATGCCTAAGCAAGATTTACATGCCCGTGAACACAACACAGTTCATCTGATGTAGAGACCCAGGAGAACTTTCTTGCCCAAAGTTTTCAGATCAGTGCCCTTGACAAAAAAAAAAAAAAAAAAAAAAAAAAAAAAAAAAAAAACCCACAACGTTGCAAAATAGAAGACTTGAGTAGCTTTTGAAAATAAGCATTGCGTGCTATCAGTGTGAACATCTGAGTCAGCACAGAGAAGAAAATTGTATTTCCTCATTACAGCCTAAGTATGTGGTGCTAATGGCTGGTCTCTGATTACAGCTGCATTTATACACCCTCGGGCTGGCAAGATGGCTCCGTGGATAAAGACATTTGATGCCAAACCTGAATACCTGAGTTCATTACCCAGGGCCTGTGGTGGGAAGAATCAACTGCCATGGGTTCTTCTGACTTTACATGCATACTGCAACATGTGTGCCCCTACACAGAGAGAGAGACAGATAGAGACAGACACACACACACACACACACACACACACACACACACACACACACACACACAC
>CAJQZJ010006256.1:21043-81595 GCA_907164525.1 Lophiomys imhausi | reverse complement strand
TGGTATGTGTGTATGGTGTGTATGGTGTGTGTGTGTGTGTGTGTGTGTGTGGTTGTCCGTGGTTATGGTGTGTGTATGGTGTGTGTATGGTGTGTGTGTGTATGTTTAACTGTATATGCTTTAAGCAGTGAGGAAGGCTTGTGGGGAAGGCATTGAGGGCTTTGATCAGTGGCACCTGAGGATTTTAGAAATGTGCATGGCAAATACTCTCTAGTTGACACCAGGACAGATATAAGATAATTGTAAAGAAAGTTGCATTGCCAAATCTGGTCAAGCAAAGTGAGTCTGGGAGCCGAGCATCTTGGACAGGTCGTGTGTGCAGAGGTTTGAAGTGAAAGTGAGTCATGAGGAGTCCAGAACAGAGGGCGGTCTCTCTGAGCCATAGTTCTGACATTTGCTATGATTCCAAAGTTCATTGTCATGAGAAGTCTGAGATGCATTTCTCTGCGGCATCTGCAATCAAATTCCATCTCCCCCCAACCACTAGTATCCACCCCCGAAGTTAAAAAACTTCCTCCATCACCTTTTCTGACAAATAATCGCCTCTATGCAGGCTTACCCATGGTCTGTGCATGTAGCTTCAGGACTGACAGGTGCCACATTCAGCTTTCTTCATACAATTTCCTTTCAGCAATGGGTCTGTGGTAGCTCTAGACCAGCCCTGCCCAACAAAAATTACATGTGGGTCACTCACACAATTTAAATTTTTCTGGTAAAATTGGAAAGTAAAGAGAAATAAGTGAAATTAATCAGAATGATGTTTTACTCAGCTCAGTATATTCCAGATACTATCTTTTTGTTGTTATTTTGAGACAGGGCCTCGCTATGCAAAGATACTATAATTTTTAAATGTAATAGAAAAATGAGATTTACTTTATTATTGTCTTTGCGGTGCATTGTGTGTTTGATGTAGTTAGAGCTCATGTCAATGAAATCCACCTACATTTCAGTAGCCACTTGTAGCCAGTGTCTGTCACATCAGACCACATAGAAAAGCAGCTAGAATGATGCAGAAACTAGCAACACACCTTCAGCAACTCAACGTGAGTTTGGTACATAGTCACGTAAAAAACTTTTTAGTACCAAGTACCATGCTAGGACTGTGGTCATAGTGGTGACCTGGAAGTATAAATTGTGCCCTATAATAAATCATATCTTAATTGGATTACCACACTCAGTACATATGTAAATAAAGAGGCCACCTAAATTGATGTTCCTTTAAATATAATTAAAATAAATGAACTCAACACTTGAATGGAAACTGTTAGGTGAATTGTAGGTTACAGATAATAGTCCCAATGACAAATGCACAAAATAAGCTTCTTTATGTGACATTCATTTTACTCACAGCTACTATATCAAGAAGATAATGTTCTTATACATAGATTTGTCTTCCCGGTAGATACACCTTGGACAATCTAAATCTATTATGAGAATATACTTATGGCAGAACATAAAGTAACATTTTCTATTTGCTTAGTGGATGAATGACTAAATCAATATGAATGAAAGACTTTGTCTTTATCCCAACTTTTCTCCCTCAGCTAACTCAGGAGCAACAGCCATCACTTGGGAAGCTGAATGTGACCTACTCACACATTAGACCTTATAAAGCTTGTCTTTAATAATCGCCACTTTGATAAACGTAGGGACATTAATTGATTGGGTACAATTAGACATGGCCTCTCTTGTTGCACAGGACCAGTGCTTGACAGCTTTCACTTTTTCAGCTATCAATGGCTATGTGCCTGAGAGCATATCCACTCTAGGATTCTGTTTTGATGACACTGTCCAGTGGCACTTCTGTAGTGTGGGAACTCATGATGACATTTTGACCATCCATTTCACTGGGCACTCATTCATCTATGGGAAGAGGCATGAGGACACCCTGACCCTGTTCCCCATGCGTGGTGAATCCGTGACTGTCACAATGGATAACGTTGGTGAGTAAGAAAGCGGGTACTTGGAGAGAAAGCTGCTGGGATCTCAGGTGGAGAAGGTCTGCTGAGCTCTCCAAATTACCACCACTCCTGGTGTGTCTCCAGGACCCCTGCAGGCTTGCCTTACACTGTTTCTCATGGTTTATAGATAGGACTTAAATAAGGACTAAGGACTTAAATAGAACCAGCTTCCTGTTGATTCGGTTTGGAAATCTCTGGGACCATTGGGCAGTAAAGACATACCACGGCAGAAAGATAAAGGTGACCACGAAGGAGCAGCATAAAGATGTTAGGCATGAAAACAAACTTTGATGTCATTCCTCAAGTGTTACTCGCCTTTTTACAAAGCACTGTCATGGAATTTGCTGAATAAGCTATGCTAACTGTCCAGTGGGCCCCAAGGACACACTTACGTCCGCTTCGCTAGAGTTGCCATTACAAACATGGGCTGTCGTGTTTGGTTTTATTTTTTGACATGGATTCTGGGGATCAAACTTAGGTCTTTTTACCCCCTGAATTATCTCCCCAGACCCACTTTTCAACTTCTTAGTAGAGACCATCCCACCCTCAGGTAAGTGAGCATTAGATAAGCCTTGGAGGCTGTCTCAGAGACAGCACTGGCATGTAAGATTCAAGTTCAAATTCTGCTCTTCCACTCAGTGCTTTGCAACTTAAACAGGTTATTTCCCCTTACTAAGCCTTAAGTCACTTGTCTGAAAAGCATGACAATGCTTTACAGAGTTGCTTCAGCTCCAAACTGAAAGATAAACCAATAGTCTCTCATGCAAAAAGTGGTTGCTATTGGTGATGTCCCAGGTCATCCTTAGTGTGTCAACAATTCACTTTCAATGTGACTCAAACTCACTCTGTCTCTACATACATCATTTCCTAGAAATACCTAAATATGTTTTTTTTTTTTGTGGGAAGACAACCTCACCATCAGCTCCCAAACCCCAAGTCTCAGACAAAATGTACAACTAACAGTTAATGATTTTCAAGGTCCATTTTATCATTAAATCCCCCACTTTTTTCTTGATATTTTCTAAAGCAGCAACTTTTGAACAATCCAAGCATTAGGTCTGTTTTTCTTCTTAATTTCCACAGATCATAAATACCCTAGCCTATAAGTACACTGACCTTGTGTTTAGATGCCATAAAATAATGTCAATTTTCATTTTTTAAAATTCCTATTACCTTATTCTTGGTTTTCCTCCTTACGTTGCTATGGCTCAGTAACTCACCATTCACACACTAGTCTGGTCCATATCTCACACGTGGCTACCTCTGGTTAAAATGCACTAGAAATTGTTTTCCCTGAAAGATGCTAGCATTTTTTGTAACTTTTCTTGAGCTTTCAGCCTTTTCTTCTCTTTCTCTCTTATGAAGGAACTTGGATGTTAACTACCATGAATTCCAATCCAAGACACAAAAATCTAAAACTGAGATTCAGGGATGTTAAATGTATTCGGAACGATGATGACGATGATTCATATGAAATTTATGAACCTCTTGCACCAACATCCATGACAACTCGGAAAATTCATGACTCCCCAGAAAATGATTTTGGCATAAACGATGAAGATTATGATTACCAGTATCTATTGGCTTCGTCGCTAGGCATTAGGTCGTTCAGAAACTCTTCATTGAACCAAGAGGAAGATGAGTTCAATCTCACTGCTCTTGCTCTAGAGAACAGCTCTGAGTTCATATCTCCAAGCCCAGACACAGTTATTGACTCAAAATCTCCAAGAAACCTTAGTAGGATCACTGATAATAACCTCAACGAGTCTCAAAGAACCCATCCTGGCTCAGGAGCCACCATGGCTGGTACCCTCACAAAGCACCTCGCTAGCTTAGATGATAACTCAGTTCTCCACCCTTCCACAGACCATCACTCCAGCTCATACTATGAAAACGATATGGAAGATCCAAAGTCAGATATCACAGTGGTACAGCTACTTCCCCTTGGTGCAAAAGGATCAAGGAGTCAAAAACAGGCTAAGCATAAAACAGCCAAGACAGAAAGACCTCACATGATGAACCACAGGGTCTCCCGGATGAAAGTGCTAGCCCATAAAACTGGGAGGCATACAAACCCAAAGAATACTTATTCCAGAGCAAAGTCTAGGGAGGACATTCCTACTGATTTGTTTCTCTTAAAGCAAAAGAACACATCCACACTTTTGAATAGAGAATGGGACGTGGCTTCTGAAAAGGGTAGTTATGAAATAATACCAACAAATGGTGAGGTCGCTGCTGTTGATAAGCTGCCAAATAGTCCTCAAAATCAGAACACCTCAATGCCCTGGGGAGATAGTACCTCCCACACAAACACAACAGGAGAGTCAAATGACCTCCTGACGCTTTTTGGAGTTAGACATAAATCTCCACAAGTAAGACAGAAGGAAGGGAAGAGTGACTTACAAGTGCTCATCAGGACACGGAAAAAAAAGAAGGACAGGAAACTTGGACTCCACAGTCCCCTGTCTCCAAGGGGTTTTCACCCCCTGAGAGGAGGTGCCTCTCCCACATTTTTAGGCAGGAGACTTAATCACTCACTGTTACTTCACAAGTCCAATGAAACAGCTCTTTCCAGAGACCTGAATCAAACCTCCCCTCTGACCACTATTGACAGGTCACTTCTTGACCATAATCAGAACCCCTCGATTGACACCAAGCAGACAGACTCCCCTTTAGAGCTTTATCAGTCAGCACCCCCAAAGGAACACTATCCAACATTTCCTGCCCAAGACCCTGACCAAACACACTCTACCACAAAGCCTAGCCCCAGATCCTCTCCTCCAGAGCACAGCCAGGGGCTTGATTATGACCTAAGCCATGAATCCTACCCTGATGATATTGATCAAACATCTTTCTCTCCAGATCAGAGTCAAAGGTCATCTATCTCTTCAGACAATGGCCAAACAATCCCTCCCTCCGACTTAAGCCTCTCTACCATCGCTCCAGAATTGGTTCGGACAATTATTTCCCCAGTCCTGGGTCAGGTGCCCCTTCCTCCAGATGACAACCTAAAGACCTCCCCACAAGACCTGGGTCAGGTACCCCTTCCTCCAGATGACAACTTAAAGACCTCCCCACAAGACCTGGGTCAGGTGCCCCTTTCTCCAGATGACAACCAGAAGACAACCTTCTCAGACATGGGTCAGGTGACCCTTTCTCCAGATGACAACCAGAGGATGACCTTCTCAGACCTGGGTCAGGTGACCCTTTCTCCAGATGACAACCTAAAGACCTCCCCACAAGATCTGGATCAGGTTCCTCTTTCTCCAGATGACAACCAGAAGACCTCCCACCAAGGCTTGGGTCAGGTTCCCCTTTCCTCAGATCAAAACCAGGAGACTTCCTCCACAGACCTTAGATTACTCACTGTTTCTCCAGAACGTGGTGAGACAGTCCTTTCTCCAGACTTGGATCAGATGCCCTTCTCTTCAGACAACAGTCAGGTGACTCTCTCACCAGACCTTGGCTCCTTGACCCTCTCTCCTGATTTTGATGAGATACTCCTATCCCCAGACCTCAGTCAGGTGACCCTCTCTCCAGACCTCATCCAAGCAAGCCCTCCTCTTAACCACACGCACAAAACAGCCTCTGCAGACCCTAGTCAATCATCTTATCCTTCAGATTCTGGTCAGACTTCACCTCTTCCAGAACTCAATGACACCTCTATGTCAAAGATATTTAACCCTCTTGTTGTAGTAGGTCTCAGTAGAGTTGATGGAGATGACATCGAGATTGTTCCAACTGAGGAACTAGAAAGCATTGATGAAGATTATGCTGAAGATGATTATGTAACCTATAATGACCCCTACAAAACAGACACCAGGACAGATATCAATTCCTCCAGAAACCCAGACACTATTGCAGCTTGGTACATCCGCAGCTTTGGTGGAAACAAAAAATTCTATTATATTGCTGCTGAAGAAATATCCTGGGATTATTCCAAATTTGCACAAAGGTTTGGCTAGTTTTCTCTCTTTTTATTCTCATTTTTTTCACCACTGCTATGAAAATCACCTCCAACAGTTCTTCAAAGACGATTTTGAACAGATGACACTTTATATAGTCTTAGTCACCTGTTTCAACTGGGCCTGTGATGTTTCCTTTGTCGTTACTAATATTAGCTTCTATGCCTTAGATGACACCTAGGCAAAATAAGAGCCATTGCTCTGGAAGTGTATGATATCCTAGGGGAAGTCAATCTGCCCTCCTAGCCCCTATCCACTTACCACCCATGCTCCTTCCCTTTTCTTGTTCTAAAGCAGACCTTTACCCATGTGTATCTATCTGCTAACCAATATGGTTTCATTGAGGTTGGCTTCAAGTCTACACATTAATGTAGAAATCTCCATTTCCATTAACAAGAGTTTCTAAGAGATCTATTTACTCTTTTATTTTTTTAATATCATTTTCAATTCAGTATCACTGAGGGATAGAAAGCCACACTAGGCTATGCCCTGTGCTCTTGGATGAATGGGGGGAGAATCATTAGTCAACAACAGATTCATCAGGATATATCTGGGCAACTGTGGCAAATAAACAGCTTGTAGTGGTTAAAAGAAGGCTGACATACTAATATTTTAAAAGTGTAATTATAGTAGGCTAACACAATGTACATTGAGACTGATCCACCTGGGATACACACAATGCCTCTTTGGAATTCTTTAAATGTTTTTTCCATGATTATGATTTCTCACTTAAATGCAAAGCCCATTACTACATGGGAATAAACTTGTTATCTAAATATTTCTGAGCTGAGCTTCAGGATGTAGTCTTTACACAGAGTAGAAAGAGAGGGAGCCCATTCCTTTAAAAATTATACATCTCAGGTCTAAAACTGGCTCTTACTGCTGGCAGAGTTCTTTTGCCGGCCCCATGTGTTCCGTGAGGCTGTGTGGATAGATGAGGTCAACAGGGAAGAAACACAGGAAGGAAGGCAGGGTAAATTTCTCCACTGAGAAATTTTGGCATTTTGCAGATACAATGACCATTACAGGTTTGAAGGATGCCTTTAATCCTACCACTTGGGAGGCAGAGGCAGGCAGATCTCTGAGTTCAAGGCCAGACTGGTCTATAGAGTGATTTTCAGGAAAGCCAGAGCTACACAGAGAAACCTTGTCTCAAAAAAAAAAAAAGAGTATGAACATTTTTATATACATGTTGGTAATTTATTTTTATATACATGTTGGTAATTTTTAAGTTTTCTTTTTTTTTAATAATTTATTTTTTATTTCTTCAAGTTACATCTCAATCACAATCCCCTCCCTACCCTACTCCCCCCTCCAGTCCCACCCTTCCACCCTCCTCCTCCCCCTCAACCCCCCCATCCTCTTCCCTTCCTTTTTTTTTTTTTTTTAGTTTAAGGTATTTCTTTTTTCCCCCAACAGCTCTCCCTTTCAGTTCAAAAAATGGTTCTTTTTCTTATAAATATAAATACAATACAAAACAACAGAAATAAATAGGCCACAATTAGAAGAGTTATATGGCTTAGCATACATTCCCAATGTCCAGTCCATATGTAATTGGCACCTGACTTTAACATTCTACTATCTAACCATCTCCATGAGTTTAAAGTTCTATATCTAACTCAGCTTTCATACTAACTTGCCTCATAATTTTAAAAATATCTTCTTAGATCCAGAACACCCTCTTGATTCCTAAACAACCCAAAATTTAACTATGAGACTCTAGCTATCTATTCTTCAACCACCTCAGAGACCTGAGAGGGATAAATATATCTGATTATATAGGAAGTGCAGGGCCTGAAGCTTCCAAAACTAAAAAATGACATAAAGTTTTCTTTTGATAATATGTCAAAATTATATATACTATATATCAAATTTTGTTACCCATATTATTACATTAATTATTAACAATAATGAATATGCATGTTCTTTGACAATCACTAACCAATATTTTTGCCACTAATTATTTGAGTTCCTTAAGTATTTTAGATATTGATTCCTTATCATATATATGCTTATCAATATGTGTTTTCCCATTATATAATCTCTTACTTCTCCTGACTGTTTCCTCTGTTGTACATAGACTTCAGTCTGTTATTGCATGAGTGGAATCCCATCTGTCCACTTGTGTTTTGTTACCTGTATCTCAAGAGTTGTATCATGAAAATCTTTGCTCAGATTAGTGTCTGAAAGATTAGTGATAATTATGCTTTAGCAAAGTCAGAGCTAAGAATGGCCACTCTTAAGGTAAAAGGCATTTGTTCATCTAATTGTTATACATACTGTAGAAATACTATAGAACTACTATAGGAATTTACTGTGTAGACTATAATAATACTATGTATATATGAGAAATGAGATTTGACATAGTCCAAAAGATCCTAAGAAGTCTTACCTAAGAAGTTATATTTGAGCTGAGAATTAAAACATATGTAGTCCCCTGTGTTTTCACTTACATATATTTATTAAACTATCCAGGAAGTGGTTATTAAATGCTCTGTGCTAGTGACCAAGCAGATTCTTAAATTCTTTTAACATTTTTTATTTTTGTTTTATGTGTATGTGTGAGTGCCTGCATGTATATAGGTGAGCCATGAGTGTGCCTGGAACCCTCAAAGGCCAGAATACCACCTAGAACTGGAGTTATAAGTGGTTGTAAGCTGTCCAAAGTGGGTGCTGGGAAGCAAACCTAGATCCTCTGGAAGGGCAACCAGTGTTATTAACCACTGAGCCATCTCTCCTAAAGTTTTCCAACAGTCTTTAATAATTTATTCTTTTAAATAAATGCTGTTGCTGTCATTTTAGTGAAATGGACAATGAAGATGCCTACCACAGTCCAAAGGACACCACATACAAGAAAGTTGTTTTCAGAAAATACCTTGATAGTACCTTCACCAGACGTGATCCTCGGGGGGAATACGAGGAACACCTTGGCATTCTTGGTCCTGTTATCAGAGCTGAAGTGGATGATGTCATCCAAGTAAGTCATCATTTGAACCCCCTAAATCTTCAGAGGACTTGCCACAAGCACCAAAAGTTGCTAAGGTGGAGGCACCAAAACTATAGGTGATTTGCTTTCGAGAATAACAAATAACTGCACTTCCCCCCAAATACTGCTTGGCTATTTGACAATTGCTGAGCTACAGAAAATCTCTTAACACTTCTTAACAATGAAAATTATTGAATCTGGAAGAGATAGCACTGAGATTTCTAGCTGAAGTCAGCCTATCTTGAGCTGAGATGGGAAATGGGTTAATGGTGTTCCATGGCAGAAATCAGCAATTATATTAATTTGTAAGTATGTCCCAGTGTTTTCTTATATTTTGGTTGTGAGCCTAGCCTAGCCTTTAACGGCTGAGCCATCTCTCCAGCCCGTCCCAGTGTTTTCTTTAAAGACAAGATAGCGAAATGAAAGGAAGCTGGAAAACAAAGATGTCTGTCTCTCTGCCCTAAATGAGTGAGCCAGTTTCTTATGTATCTTTCCAGACTTAGTCATTGCTTTAAAAATCCTGTATCCAGTTCCCAGCCAATACCTTGCTTTTATTGTTATGGGGTTAAAAACCCACATATCTCTCAGCAGGCCCAGAGTTAGACTTGAGAGGCTGTATTAAGCAGGCCAGCAACTGCCTGGAGAAAAACTCTTCTCACAGAGCAGCCCCAAAGAATGCATATCGTAGGGAGTTTTAAAAGGCAAACAACACAGAAAAACTACATTCTGGTTGGTAGTTACAGGGAGAAGCAAGCAAGCAGTTTAATAGATACCAATAATTTGTGTTTAGCTGGGGCATTTCAACCCTTAGTTTCTGGAACATGGTTGGGTGCTTTCCCACAGGACTTTTTGTGGCTTGGGGCAGAAATTAAAGATGTCTTTGCTGAGACAAGATGAAGAAACTTTTACCCTGTTACATTATAACAGAGTTTATCTTTCCCATCCTTCCTCACCTCTCACATATCAAACAATAAACAAAATAATAACAACAATAAATGAACAAAACACATGAGGAAACTCCCTGTGTCTAAAATAATCCATTCTCTGACCTAAAATATAACCTTTTACCTGTGTGAATATTTGCCAATTTGTCAATGACTATTTGCTCTTTTTCAGTAGTTACACAAGGGGGAAGAGAGATGGCTCCATGAGTAAAAAGTAACCACTTAGCATGTGATATGCAAGACCCTGGCCTTGAACCCCAACACAGCAAAACCAATCAATCAATCATAGAAGGCAACTGAAGTCTGTGTTAGTCAGCTTTCTATTGCTGTGGTAAAACACCTGTGATAACAACCCATACGAGGAAAAACTTCTTTTAGTCCATGATTTCATCCATGGTTGCTTGACTCCATTGCTTTGGGTCCTGAATTAAGGCTGGACATGAGGGCTGCTCACCTCCTAGTGGCTGGTACACAAACAGAAGTAAGGGAGGTGTCTATGTCCCGAGATCTCCTTGAGGCACGCTATCTTCCTTCCAATGCCCTGTCTTCCTTCTGCTAAGCAGTTGGCCCCACCTCCTAAGGTTTTACCTCCCAAAGAGTCACAGGATGGAGACTAAGCCAACAACACACAGCCTTGGGGGCACAAAACAATAATAGACTGTAAGCCTCTTAAAGGTTCTATATGTTCCCTGAAGATATAGGATTCTGTCATGTGATTAGCCACTAGAAGTCACAGAGCAAGGGGACCAGAGATTCCTCAGGGGTCTGATGACTCTAAGTCTAATCTCAATTGTCATCTTCTAACCTCATTTGTCACGAGTCTTAGTCCACCTCTGCATTTCCATACCCAGTCACACTCCTGCTCTCCTTCCAGACATTTTTCTGCTCCTCCAGGAGCCTGAAATGATTCTCTTCTGAATTGTTCATTCCATGAGGGCCAATCCCATTTTTCCCAAGAATCTTTCCATTGTTCCTCCAAGTTCTCCTAAACATTTAGCCAGCAACTGTGTTTCCAGGGAAGCCTCACCCAAACCCATTCACACTCTATGCATAGCACCTGTTGTGTGCGTTAGGGTTCAGGAAAAGCCATACAAACCACACAAGCCCCCATCTCAGTGAGACATGGGTGGTTTATTGAACTCACAGCCCAGGACTGATTATAATTAGGCACGCAATCTGGTCTCAGAGCCAGACTGTGACCTCAAATGTTCTTCAGAGTCAGCTCATAAAGCAAAAAAAAAAAAAAAAAAAAAAAAAAAAAAAAAAAAAAAAAAAAAAAACTGCAATGAGCTCCTACAGGGGATGAACAATGGAAGAGGGTGGTCAACCCTGACTCAAGTTATTTTGGCTAATTAGACAATAACAGTTCTAAGTGACCTGTAATTTGATTGGTCCTAAGTAAGTTAAGTGGGGTTGTGGCTAAGGGTTTTCAATAGTACTACAATTACAGAGTACAAGTACCATACAGTAAGACATTTGGAACAGCAGGTCAACATGACCTGGTACAGTCATGCTCAGAGGGGTTTAAAAAATATTTCAAAATAAAAGGACATGAATAACAAAAAACTACAGAATCATAACAAAGTCAGGATGAATGGCTAACTTAACCCAGCAGAAGGACTTCTCCTTTGTCGGGATCTGAGGAGTAGAGCCTGAGAACTTGAACTTATTTTTTATCTTGTATAAAAATGGAACTTTAGAACAGAATGGCTGCAGTTGTGCTAAAGGAGCAGGCCTCAACAATGTCCAGTCCTGCTTTGGGTTCACACATGTCTCTCTTCATGAGTGGTCTAAAAGCTTATTATGAACAAGAACCCTGCCTTGTTCAGCTTCAAGTCTCACATGTGGGTGTGCCAGATCTCTCCTGCTGTGACAAAATATACAAGGGAAACAATTTAAAAGGAAAATTTAACTTCAGCTCATGTGTTTGGTGGCTTCAATCTATAGTCGCCAGCCCCCCACCCTATCTCTGTGTTAAGGCAGAGCATCATGGCAGGAGCATGTGGTGAAACACAGCTGCTTCCCTCGTGGAAGCCTGGGAGCAGACAATAAAAGAAATGAATCAGGCAATGATATACACAGCAAGGGTGTGCCTCAGAGACCCTCTTCCTCCATCTAGGCCCAACCTTCTAGTTTTCATCACCTTCCAATAATACAATCAAATTATGAGCAGCCTATTTATCTGCTGGCCAGAACCCTGATGATCCAATCGTCTCCCTAAAGTCCTACTACCAAACATTGCATTGAGTGACAAGCTCTCATCACATGAGTATAGGGTAAACACTTCAAACCACTACAGTAGTAACTTACATTAGTACTTTAAGAACATATTTTACTGTTTCTAGTAAAATTGCCTGAGCACTAAATCACATAATGATTGGTTGTTTAGATCAAGTGATATGCACAAATTAGTTTGCACTTATAAGCACCAATACACCTTAGCTCTGATATCATAGCTGCCTGTCACAGCCTATAGTGCTGTGGGTTTGGTTTGGTTGGGTGGGGTTTGGTTTGGTTTGGTTTCGTATGTTAATACATTTGTGGATCACTCTTTTTTTTCTCCAGGTTCGCTTTAAAAATTTAGCATCCAGACCATATTCTCTTCACGCCCATGGGCTTTCCTATGAGAAGTCCTCAGAGGGAAAGACTTATGAAGATGAATCTCCCGAGTGGTTTCAGGAAGATAATGCTGTCCAGCCCAACAGCAGTTACACATATGTATGGCATGCCACGGAGCGTTCAGGGCCAGAGAACCCTGGCTCTGCCTGCCGGGCTTGGGCCTACTACTCTGCAGTGAATGTGGTAGGTTTCAAGTTCTGATCTCTCCTCTTACAATATAGACACAGTTCTTTCCTTTCTTGTTAAAAAAACGAAAAAAAAAAACAAACAAAAAAAAAACAAACAAAAAAAAAAACCTCTCCTGCTGACTGGGCATGGTGGTGGATGCCTTTAATCTCAGCACTTTGGAGGCAGAGGCAGGTGGATCTCTGAGAGTTCGAGGCTAGCCTGGGTCTACAGAGTGAGTTCCAGGACAGCCAGGGCTATACAGAGAAACCCTGTCACAGAGAACAAAGAGAAAAAAAGCTTCTCTCCTGCTTTTCATGGTCATATGAAAGGGCTGCCACTCACAGTGTGGCTGCCAGAGCCAGGGACTCTTCACCACACAGTCCATCAGATAAAGCAGAGAGAAAAGCATCCATCCAGTGGACGGCAGGGGGTTACCTACATGTGGGGTCTAAGTGTGCTCACAAAAAACACGCTGACTTGCAATTATAGAAGCAGTATAGTCTTAAGCCAGGCTTTGGGGGACTCCAGGGGGTCAGGAGGGCACAAGAGAAGGACTGAGCCAACAATGTGGGCACAGATGACATGCTGGGCTTGGGAGTTTAAGGAAGAAAGTTTCTTTTTGCCCTGCTTGAGCCATGAGTAGATTCAATTTGCAACTTAATGAGTAGCCTTTGCCAATAAAGAACAGCCAGCGAGATAATCAGTAAACCCGTTCTGAGTTAAATAAGGACACAGGGAGGAGGCTGCGGTGTCTCCATAGAAAGAATCCAGGCACATTCTACCCTGTCCAGCCCCCACAGGATGGGAGGAACAATTAGTTTCTCTAGCAAACTAGCAACTGCGTTGACCTTGACAAGCTGTACCGACTCCCTGTCTTCTTCGCCACTCCTAGGTGCCTAGGAAACCCAAAGGGAAGCCAGCATCCATGCGGGCCAACTGAACGCTCAGCTGCCTTCTTTCCCCTTGACCCTGAGACAGAGAGGCCTTTGCACAGTGAGACACCCAGACCACAGGTGGCTGAGGACTCCGCCCCGGTTCACAGAGAACAAAACACAGCCCTCTGCCTGGCAAAGGGCAGCCAGGGTTCAGAATTGCCCTAAAGACAGGTTTCTTTGTTAAGCCAAGGTATATAGACAGTTTCCTGGGGTTCTTCTTTGTCCCTGGATGAGTAGTTTAGACTAATTTTTACCAGGGTAGGGGATGCCGGAAATCTCCTATACTTTTGGAAGCAGGTAAAAGGCTCAAAGCCATCACAGACCTAGTGATGATGACCCTCAGTTCATGTGAAAGGCCCCTCAAGTAACAAAGAAACAGAGCCCATATCAAGGTCAGAGGAGTTCCCAGGGAGCCTTCTGAACTCAGTGCTGTAAGAAATTCCATGCTTGTTTCTGGCTATCTGGGACCCCTGAACACTGGTGGTGCTACCTAGTAAAGGCACCCCGAAAATGGAATATCCAGGGCCGCCATGTGGGTATCGTACTCACCTGAGCCACTTTGGGGTCAGACACCCAGATACAGCACAGCACAGGCTGAGTTAGCCTCATGGGCAAGGGTAAGGGGAAGGAAACCTGGCCACACGACCCCTATACCACCCTGTCAGGGCGGATGCAGTTTCCTGCTTACTGTACCACACACCCACCCAGCCGGCCCTCTGGGTGCAGCTGAATGCTCTGGCTCTAAAAATTCTTTTTGAACAGTATTTATAAGCTCTTATATGACTTCACTGAAAATTCAAGGATCCTTCATTTATCACTCCACAATAGATACATTGTTCAAAACATGTTGCCTATAGTAAATACACATTTTTTTTCAGTTAATTGAAAGAAAGGGAGAGAGAGAGAGAGAGAGAGAGAGAGAGAGAGAGAGAGAGAGAGAGCCCTTCCTTTTGGGGGTAGTAGAAAGAGTGCAGACTCAGTTTCTGGTTTTTGTTGTTGTTGATGTTGTTTGGTGTTTTTTTCAATGCTGAGCACCAAACCCAGAGCCTCCTATATATGCAGACCACAGAGCCACACCCCACCCCACTGCATGGGTGCTCCTCTAGACTTAGATGTAAATACCCATTCTGTCACTACAGGGGCACTAGGAAAACAACTTACGCTTTCTGTTCTAAAATAAATAAATAAATAAAAGATTGGAGCAGTGCATGGAGGCAAATATCTGTAATTCCAGCCAGCCGGGAGGCTGTGGAACTGGCTCAGAGTGTATTCAAGGGTGGTGTGAACAATTTAGTGAGATCCTATCTTGAAAAATTAAAAAGAGGCTGGGGATGAAAACCAGTTCAGTTCCCAGTACCAAAATAGGGAGGGAGAGAAAGAAGGAGGGAGGGAGAGGGATGGGGGGGAGATTAGTAAACACATATCCAACGAATGTTTTTGCATTCGCCCTTTAGCATAATTGTCAGGATTAAGTAAGATACTACTAGAAAAGTGTTTAATACAGTGTAGATGCTCAATAACCTATATCCATTTGGTAGTCAATTTTATTATTATTACTCAGATAAAGGATAACTACCCAGCCTTATTCATTACTCATCTTCAGGTTTGGAGCCTCTAAAATGAGATTTGCTTTTATGTAAGAGCTGTGATTGTCAGAAGAGAAAAAAAATCCTGATGAAAGGAAAGTGTTCGCAGTTTGCTTTTCTTGTCCTCCAGGAGAGAGACATCCACTCGGGTTTGATCGGCCCCCTTCTGATCTGCCGGAAGGGAACACTTGACAAGGAAAGCCACCTGCCTATGGACAAAAGAGAATTTGTCTTACTCTTTATGGCCTTTGATGAAAAGAAGAGCTGGTACTATGAAAAATCCAAAAGGTCATGGAGAATCGAATCTCCAGAAGTGAAAAATTCCCATGAGTTTTATGGTATTTTTCCTCTGTCTTTGATCTACTCCAGTCAAACTGCACCAGGTCCCAGAGCTCCTTTCCTTAGGTCATCACAAGATTAGACCTTAGGTGTTCCTGAGGAGTCAGGAGCTTCAATTAAGCCTGGCTTCTCAGCATCCTAGGGAGAGGATATGGCTGGTAGGAAACTTCTAAAGAGCATAGGGAGATTGCAGGACAGAACACACGGGCTGCTGTCAGACAAACCAATAGGAAAATGGGCACTATGCCCTAGATGGCATCATATGTTGGAATGGGCATGGTATCATTCTGCTCTTTACCACACTTATGACCTTATTTCTTCTTCTCTAAAAAAGTGAGTATTCACACTAAGGAATGACCACTCGTGTGCCTCTTCTGAAATCAGAGTCTAGCAGTTCCATCTCTCAGCACCTGTGCCAGGTGGTGTGAGAATTAAAGGAACTAGGAAGCTAAGCAGCCAGGCTACAGGACACTGGCAAAACAGCCCACTTAGGAGGTCACATTGGGGAAATTATCTCCATTCGAAGGCCTTTGAGGAACGTGGCCTGTAAATTGGTCAATAAATTACAAAGCAGTTTTAGAAAAAGGTAGAATGAAGGATTTAGTGCACAAAGCAACAATAGTTAGAAACCAGAAGGAGACAGAGACTGATGCCCGGTAAGATGGCTGGGGAGGCAAGAGCACTTGCTTCCAAACCTGGCGACCACTCCCCCAAACCTGAATGGTGGAAAGAAAGAACAGATTCCCACAAGGTGTCTTCTAATCGAGACATATTGATTCTAATAAATGAAAGACAACTAAGGCCTATTGTAACCGAACTTTTAAATTATTATTTATCACTTATTTATTTATTACTAAATTCACTTATAACAAACACCAACAATTTCTTAACTATTAATCCTATAAATTCCTACAACCCCTTTAACCTATCCACTAAACCTATTGATAATTATAACAACTACTTTCATAACCTTTTAGAATGATACAGTCTCTGGGGCAGGTCCTCAGTCGTCAGGAACACAGTCTTTGTTGTAGATTCTTTAACACACTTAGCAGTCCTTTTTCTGGATCTCTCAGATGCAGGTTCGTCAGGGTAAGTTGGTTATTGCAGTCTCACCTTAAGTAAGGCTTCATGCTTTCTTCTCTGTGGGAGATCCCATCCATCTTACTTCTTTTGAATCAGGAACTCAGCTGCTCTGCCTCAGTCCTTAAAGCCAGGCACAGTTTCCCCTAGGCCACTGATCGGACAGATCAAACCCCTCCAGGCAAAAGCTGAGCCACAGGGTCCAGTCCTTGGCCTTTTGGTGTCTTGTTCAGGCTTTCTTTGCTCACCGTCTTCTTTCTGCTTCAGGGAGAGAGCTGGCCATCAATGGCCAGCCCTTTTTTCAGCAGGACTCTTGGAGCTCTCTAGCATCAGGGGCCTCTTCTTTCTCTGGGCTCCATGCACTGTCCTTAAATAGGAGGAACTCTGTTTCAGCTTAATTTGGGCTCCGCCCACTTAGCAGCTGAAAACAATGTCAGGCCAGATACTTTGTTTCTTCAAGTCTATTGAGTCTTTCCTGTTTTTCCTGACTTTAACCTTGTTTTTCAGTCTATTAAGTCTTTCCTGTTTTTCCTGACTTCATGCTGATAATGTTGTTCATGCCCCGAATTAAGAGACAGTATCAGAAACCCCTATATATTTTCTAAATCTAATTTATCTAACCCCTACAGCCTATTTCCACAGTTTGAAAATGGAGGTGGTGGTT
Organism: Lophiomys imhausi; assembly: GCA_907164525.1. Classification (NCBI taxonomy): domain Eukaryota; kingdom Metazoa; phylum Chordata; class Mammalia; order Rodentia; family Muridae; genus Lophiomys; species Lophiomys imhausi. Next base: position 64,345 of record CAJQZJ010006256.1, on the reverse strand, counting down.
CTGAAATTTCTGATTACTGAGGACTTGTGCTTTAGGCAATGTGTCTATCAGAAGATTGGGGGGGGGAGAAAAAGTTGCACATGCCTGAAATTCCAACACTCTGGAGGCTGAGGTAGGAGGACTGAAAGTTGGAGACAAGCCTGAGCTACACAGCGAGCCTTGTCTCAAAGAATGAATGAATGAATGAATGAATGAATAAATAAATAAATAAATAAATATTTAATACATAAATAAATGGTATAGGTCAAGATATTTTTATAGCATGCTATTAGATGCCACCTGTAGCCTGCCATCGAGGCTTGATAGATTTATTCTCCCCATATCATTGACATGAACAAGGCACACTTCTTCTAAATTTGACCCTACTTCTAGGACAAGTTCAATAATGTCACCTGTAAAAATACTTTGAAATACAAGTAAGTGAACAATGACTTACAATTTATTGTAAAAATCCCACCCACTAAGGATGGAATCTGTTCTTCATAAAAACATTCGAAGATTTCAAAAATTCAAGTATCAAAAAAATTCTGTTAAGTAGAGTACTGTTGATTTAGCCAGTTATCAGACAGACTGAAAATAGAACTCCCTCATCCCTTTCCTTCCTTTCCTTTCTCTTCTCTTATCTCTAGGTGGCTCAATCCTGGCGCTTGCTTTACATGAGCAGGAAGTACAACTTTTAGAAATCCCCTGAGCCTAGTAAGAAAGCACAAGCTGCCATATCAGACAGGCTTGTCTCCGAGCTATGCCCTCTGCTTAAGGAGCAGCCTCTAGGAAACACTTCCTGATTTCCTCAAAAAGCCAAATACATTTAGTATAACTTCAATGGGTGGACATTTAGCAATCCCAACATGTAATATTTATTGGAATATGTGACAAACAGACCTCTGGAGTCTCCAGGCCCTAGTTTAATGCCTGAATTTTGTAGAATGTGCTCAGGAGATACATGAAATAGTACATAAATAAGCAAATCCTATCATTCAGCTATCAGATGTTCATTGAGTACCTCTGTTGAAAGTCTTCACTCCCAAGTCCTGGTGCAGCTGCAGAACACTGATGACATAATGATCACCCCCTATGTCCTTCACTCTTACGACATTTAATTCTTTAACAGAAACTGAAGCACAAGGGTGAGAGCTGGTGTTCAGGTATGTAGGTAGGTGTTCTCATACTTGATATGATTTCACAAGTGTCAAAATAATTTCAACTCCTCCCCCTCCAAACTCTGACTTGTTTCCAAAATCCTATAGAAATCCTTTTAAGAAGAAGATAATTTTTCCCTTGCTTCTGTTCCAGTTAAATATTTGCTAGCAACAAGCTTTACCATTAACTATTTCCTGTTATGTTTTTAAGGCTATTAAGGTTATCAGATGCTTTAAACATATGCACACACAGACACAGACACACACACACACAGACATACACCACACACACAACACACACATACACAATACACACCATACACATACACACATACATACAACACACAAATACATATACACAGAGATGCACAAAATGTACACCATACACACACACAAAACACACCATACACATGCATACACACAACACACATACATGCACACATACACACTCTCACACACATACACAGTGGTAGTATGCCCAAGGAAAAGAGAAAAGATCTTTCATTCAAGGTAAACTTGAGCTAAAAGAGTGAGTTCCAAGCTGGCCTAGGGTATATACCAAGATCCCATCTCAAAACCCACTTATTTCACCAAAGGGAGGGTAGATACAACATGGCAATCTTAGACTCTAACCTAAGAAGTGAATAGAGAAGCAATTACAACAAGGAAAGTATGACACGCTGATACCTGTTATTTACTGCCACCCTAGGGCTTTACATTGTCTGCCTGTTTCCATTTTTCTGCAGCAAAGGGACATTTATACTATCAATGTGAAGGACAAGTGGGCAAAACCTTAAGCAGGAGAGGGACAAAATCTGGGCGGGGGGGGAATCTGTTTTGAAATGGAGCTGATCCATACTTTTGTAGGTGTTTGTGAAGTAACCTGAGGATGTGGGAGTTCTAATTCAGGCTCTTACTGGTTTTATAAAACCACCAACGGCTCTTTCTATTCCTGGGCAGGCCTAGGAATGCCCAGTAATGAGGATGACGAGTGGGGAGTGGGCGGCTCACCTGACTCCTCCTTGTGTATACACGTTTTTAATTGATTACATCTCTCTTCCCTTTCAGCCATTAATGGGATGATCTACAACCTGCCTGGCCTGAGAATGTACGAGCAAGAGTGGGTGAGGCTTCACCTGATGAACATGGGCGGCTCCCACGATATTCATGTTGTTCACTTCCATGGCCAGACCTTGCTGGATAATAGCACCAAACAGCACCAGCTGGGGGTCTGGCCCCTTCTGCCTGGTAAAGACCTGGGCAATGGAAGAGGTCCCTGTTAGGAAACAGAAAGGTGGGGCACCTGTAACTGCCTCTTTCTTGCTTTGTACATCTGTTTAAGGAATCAGAAGAGAAGATTCCAATCTGGATCCCAAGGCAAAGCTCTGTTTCTGTGCAGTCTACAGTGCATAAATCTCCCATGAGCTGTGTGTAGTAGGCACCTCACAGGACAGATTTGTGAGCCCACTTGGTTCTTCAGAGATTCTGTCTCTCTTGAAGTTTCTCCTGGGCCTCTGAGTGTCTAAGATTCAGATCTCAGTATGTGACAAAAATAAGTCACTGAGGCACAGGATAAGAGAAACTATTGCTGTTGGGAGGTTGATTAGAAGCTTAAATTGGGTTTCTTCTGGATTTTTGAATTCCACTTCTGAAGCCCCCACCCTGACCTTTCTGAGTAAGTGGTTATTGGAATCATAATCTTCAACAGATTCATGACTCTGTTTGGAGAGCAAGATGCTTTTAATGACTGTAAAAGCTAACAGAGGTATTTAGAAATTTTCATGTGAAAATGCGATGATTAATGTAGGTCTAAACAAAGTGCAGTCACCGGGGAAGATTTTTGCTATGTTGCTGAGCTCTTTGCAGAGAGATCTGCTAGTGAAAGGGGTTATGAGGACAAGGTGTGCTGAAGACCTAGGACACAGGTTAGGATGCATGTCTCCTGAGACTCTACTCTCAGAGACTTTGAATAGGCGTAGATGTTAGGGAGGTGACTCAGGGTTCTGCATCTCTTCCAAGGTCTGAGAAACTAGTGAAAGGCAATCCTTTCACAGGAGATGGGGTGAGGAAGTCACTGTGAAAATTGGTCTCATTTATGGACACTGGAGGTCCAGTTGGGTCTGTCTTATTAAGTAGAGGAAGAAGTGACTTCTTGTTTGGTTCTCCAATGCTATTTTCTAAGAGATCTGGAAAAGGATGTTTTGTTTAACTTCAGAGACAGGAAGGTCAGGCCAAATCCATCCCATGTTTCATCACATATTACTCAATGAGTGGTTCTTTGCATGAGCATGTAAGATGGCCTGAGACACTAAGGTTGAACAGCCCACATAAGTCTTCAAACTCAAGTAATAAATTTCAAAAGAGAATATGAGAGATGGTGTTCACTGTTTTTGAGATGAATAACCGTCAGCTGTTAATTTTTACGATCAGGGACATGGTCATAAATTATAGTCAATAGAATTTAAGTGTATGATCAATTGGCAGAATAGACATTAAGTGCCAACAGCAGTAAGCAGAAGTTTTAGAAACCTTTTCATTTTTTTCTGAAACAATCTATTTTATCCAAGTATGTACTCTTGGATAAAACTGTATATAGATTGTTTCACTCTCAAGAGAATTTGAAACCATAAGGAAAGGATATTTTTATTCCTCACTTAAAAAAAAAGGAAAGAAAACACACTCTATAGCTATAAAGCTGGGTAAGGAGTCATTCAAAGTCATTTTGAAACTTGAAAGTGTATACATGAATTGTGTATGCACTAACTTGTAACAGTACATTTAGATAAATTAAAATTCCTTTTGGGAGGCTGGTATTTTTTTTTAATGTCTGAGTGGTTTATTTTGGTTATTTGTCTGTTTGATGGTTTGTTTGCTCAAAATAGTCTCGAGTGTACCCATGTGGCGACAGATGGCCTTGAACTCCTGATCCTTCTGCCTCCCGCTTTGATCAGAGTCATACACTGATGTGCCCAGTTTATAGAGTTCTTGGTTAAACTCAAGGCTTTGTGAATTCAAGAACAACCATTCTCCTGGCCAAATACCTCCCACCCTTAGTTTTGGTAATTTGTGTGTCCTAGTGTTGTAGCTGTTGTCAGAATCATTTTCATCTTTACAGATTAAATGGCCTCAAGAGGAATGAATCACTTTTAAAGTCACCTCTGTAGCTTTGTGATACAGGGACTTTAAGAGACCTCCATCACAACATTAATTTATTAATCACTGAGTTTGTAATTTTGTCCTTCACTCTCTATTTTAGGTTCATTTAAAACTCTTGAAATGAAGGCATCAAAGCCTGGTTGGTGGCTCTTGGACACAGAGGTGGGAGAAAACCAAGTAGCTGGCATGCAAACACCATTTCTCATCATAGACAAAGGTATCACTCACACGATATTTACTGGTCACTGGGTGCCTGGTAATAGACTACTTCTAACTTCCAGATTGCAAATATCTGATTCTCACCATTCTGTTGTGAAAATGTCAAAATGGGCTTTTTTTCCTGGACATTAAAACTAACAATTATCCATAAAATCCTAACAATTTCATGAGTGGTGAACCACCGGAAAGTGTCCTTCCTCATGCTTTGTGAACCATGGGAAAATATACGTAAGAAAATCTCTAAGCTTCTAGAGTAGAGCAGAAAGAGTAACCAGAATTCTTCAGTAACAGGTAGTAATCTATCAATTAATTATCAACCCTTGCCAAAGTGTCTGATGACTACCAAACACTGTGCTCACATTCAAGTACCCACTAGCTGGTATTTGCTTCCTTAAGCAAGATGTAAATAATCTTGTATTCTCCAGGTCAATGGCCAAGAGTACAGTCTTATGAATAGCAGTACTTAATGTAATACTTTGTTTTAAAATCCAACCAGATGGGGATCAGCTTAAAACATTTTTTAAGACTGTGGTTCTTTCCTCCTGTGATAGTTATTATTTTAATAAGCACCAGTCTTGCTGAGTGCTTGTCACTCTCTAACCAGGATATTAAAGACATTGTCATGAAAGGTATGTGAAAATAATCTCTAGCCATAGAGGTTTTACTTTCATATGTATTTTCTAAGCAAAAACTATTTATTTCTGGTTTTGTTTTTCATAGAGTGTAAGATGCCAATGGGACTGAGCACCGGTGTCATATCTGACTCCCAGATCAAAGCTTCGGAATATCTGAGTAAGTACTGGCATCATAGCCGGTGTGACTGGTGATGCCTACAGACGTGTTAGTATACAGCCCATGAAGCCGTACATGATAACCCATGCAGGGGCCAGCTCCTTTCTCTAGGTTTTCATGGGCCACAGCTTAATGAAATAGCTCCATTTGTGGTGCTCCTCTGGTAGAGGAAGAAGAAATATTTCAAGAGCTAAAATCCTATCAATACACGTAGCATTTCCACTTCTTTTGGTGTGTGTTATTCCCAAAGGGTCTTTTCTAGGAAAAATCAAGAACTTAGCTTTGCTGACATCTCTACCTAGGCAGCCCAGTATGCAGGGATTTGGCAGAAAGCAAATAGCTTAATCTTATGACCTTGTAATCATTCCCCAAACTCCATTTTTCTTGCCTAGATTGGCTCACACACAGCTCAGCCAGATTCACAGGGTTCTATTGTCCAGGAAAGATGATCCCAATTCTTATGCTAGCTATTCATCTAGTCAGAAAATGGTAAGATCAAAATGTCATTTAAATTTACTCATTCTGTCTCAAATCTCCTCCTGAGATCTAGAAGCCCTCATCAAGAGAGTAATAAGGCTCCCAAGCATTCATCCCAAATCTTCCTGTTTGGTAGGCACAGTCAGCAGTAGCCATATCAACATAATTGACAAACACAAACATTACCTGTGTACAAGAAAGGGTGGATGATAGTTTACAGCTGACTAAACATGGCCTGAAACCAAAGTGTCATCATTGAGCGCTGGCTTCACACCCAATGACCATATCACTTGCCTGGTCTCTTAATTATAGCACGGATCTGTTCTCTGATGAACTAAACTTACTTGAGAAATTGGTAATTTTCTATTTAAGAAAAAAAAAAGCACTTCAAGTACATGGTTGAGGCAGAAAGATTTTGAGCTCTAGTCTAGACTGGGCTATATAACAAGACCTTCTCTCAAAAATAAATAAATTCAAAATTCCTTTTTCCCCCCTTCTTTTGAATGTAGGTTATTGGGAGCCCAAATTAGCACGGTTAAACAATGGTGGCTCATATAACGCTTGGAGTATAGAAAAAACTGCATTAGACTCTCCCTTTAAACCTTGGATCCAGGTATGTCTTACCAGCCTGATAATGTTGACTGCTCTTATGACAAAACCGGCAGTGAGTTTAGTAGTTTCTTGAAATGGCATTAAAGGAAATGGCCGTACGTGGTGACACTGACTATTCTCAGCAGTTGGCTTCCGCATGATCAGCCCTGAGAGGTGGCTCTAGTAATTTCCAACCTAAGAAAGAAAAACCCAGACAATGGTGTCAACTATTACCCAAGGTGAAGCACAGCTGGTCAGGAACTGAGCAGACACTCAAGTCCGGATGTGCTTTGCTCAATGTACCTCATCATTTTATGAGTTTGCTAAGACCTTGGGCATCGTCCAATGCTAATGAAAGCTGATTATTATACCTTGAGTTATGGTAAGGTCTGACTCACTAACAAGGATGGTTTTGTTTACTGGCTTGGCTGTGTTGCAGGTGGACATGCAGAAGGAAGTTGTAGTCACCGGGATACAAACCCAAGGTGCTAAACACTACCTGAAGTCTTGCTTTACCACGGAATTCCATGTGGCTTACAGCTCTGACCAAACCAACTGGCAGGTCTTCAGAGGGAACAGCAAGAAGAATGTGATGGTTTGAGCCCATGTTTCTAGCTAAATCTTAAGACTTACCTTGGGGTTTCCGTAGCAGTGTCCTTTGAAATGAAACGTTTCAGGGAGTTAGAAATGTAAATGTTTTTTAAAGGGTCTTAGGAAGTAAAAATGCTAATATTATAATGATCTGTAGATTACAAATTAAAAGGATACATAGAGCTACTAAAACTTCTAATCTTCACAAAACTTGAGAGGAAAAACACATTTAACCAAGCACCCCTCAGATAGCCAGATAGTTTACAGCAGAGTGTCCACCCCTGTTCAGCACAGAACCTATGGTAGAAACTACCCACAAAGAGTTTTGATTTTGGACTCGCTTGTTCTCTCTCTCTCTCTCTCTCTCTCTCTCTCTCTCTCTCTCCTATCTCTCTCCTCTCTCTTTGTCTGTCTCTCTCTCTCTGTCTTTCTTTCTCCCTCCTGTATCCAATAAACCTGCCTTTATATATTTTTAAAACAAAGAGTTTTGATTTTACTATTGTATTTTTTTTTTATCTTACATACCTTAACTTATGGTGGTTGTGGTCACCCAGAGGTGCTCTGAGGCACTGTGATTCTCAGACTGCCTTAGAGTACATGCCTGAGGACTGATGGACTCCTCCTGCCTGGTGTCCCATGAGCCCAGCCACGATTCCTAGAACATTCCCTCTTTCCCAGCCTCCTCCCCAGGGAGAAATGCTCAAATGCAGAGAGGCTTTTTGCCTTCATTACACCAACCACTTTGAGTCTGTTTCTGTTGATATTTTATGTAAACCATTTACCATGTGCTACTTTTTTCTTGGCTTTCTCAGCTATTTCTAATAGTGACATTTGTAATATAACTTAGATAAAAATCACTGAAAATCTTAAATTATGGTGCTCATAAATCAAGAATGGGAGAGAAAACAGAGATAGCAGTTGACTTCATACCTTAAAGATTTTCACATCCGTATTTCTGAGGGACTTTGGTGTGTAGTTTGATCATTTCTAACTTTAATACCACAGTAATAGAAGACACATCAAGTAAACCAGTAAACATTCCCTCCTGTGCTCTGGGTGAGACTTCTGAAATCGAATCGACGTTAATTCCTTTGTTTGGCAGAAGTCACCCACAAACCCAACTGGACCTGAAAAAGCTCTCTGTAGGAAATGTTAAATTTTTAAATTCAATTTCTCTCATTAACAGTTTGAAGGCTATTTGAATTGTCTCTTTTCTATTAGGTGAGTTGTGATACTTTGTGTGCCATTGAAACTATGAACTCTGCCTTTTCCTTTAAGTTGTTGGCAACATGTGTAGAGTCCTCCGATGTCCTCCTGACATCAGCAGGGTCTGTAGCAACACTGCCGATTTCATCTCTGATAACATAATTTTTCTCTTCTTTTACTTTTGGCTCAGGCCTGCTGTGGATTTGTCAATTTGTTGTCAATCTTCTCCAAGTGCCAGTTTCTTTACTGATTTCCTTCCATTGTTTAATCATGCTCAATCTTACTGATGCCTACTTGTGGCTTATGTTTTAGCTGAGCATTTTCTGATACTTCTCTGTGAAGGAAAGGTAGGTGGGGCACAGTCTGTTGACTGCCAGGTAGGGGTCAGAGTCCAGGTTCTCACTGACACCTTAGGAGGCATTGTTTCTCTTGCCTGTTGAGCAGAAGAAGAGTTCTACACTAGTTTCTCCTGACACTGCCAAGGGATCCTTATTAGGAAAAGTCTTGGGCTCCTATTTCAAACTTCCCTAATACAATAGGATGGTTCTAGTACTGCTTTAGTCCCAGGAGCCTAAAAGTCTAATCCTTCATTACAACCATTGCTTCTATGCTTGGATTGCATCTGGTTTTTGTTTGTTTTTCTGTGATAGTTGTACAGTCTGCAACAGTTATCTGGTGAGGTTGCAGCCTTCTTCACCTCTAAGCCTGGAACATAGGAAGTAAACAGAAAGTCCAGGAACGCAGTTCCATGTTATTCCTTGATCCCCAAGAAGCTTACCTGGTCTGTTTTCCTTACCTCATCTTTCCATCTTCTTTTTCTTCTTTTATGTATAGTCCAGGGGTTCTACATGACAGGAGGAACAGGACAAAAATGCATCAGCACCCACTTCCTCAAAGTAGAAGTAGCCACAACTAGTTTTTCAAGCCAAATTATATTGATTGAATTCCCATGAAAGAATCCTAAGAAACTTGTTACATAGGTTTTTGTTTTTTGTGCTTTTTAAGGTATAATTTTTGGAGAACTGTTAGTAATGTTTTCTCTTTCTCTCTAGTATTTTGCTGGCAATTCAGATGCCTCTACGATAAAGGAGAATCGGTTTGACCCACCTATTGTGGCTAGATACATTAGGATACATCCAACAAAATCCTATAATAGACCTACCCTTCGGCTGGAGCTGCAGGGCTGTGAGGTGAATGGTAAGAGACAAGAAGCACCACCTTCTCAAGGACACCCCAAGACTCAAGAGTTGGGCAGTGTGGGAGACTTATAATTCTTAGATACCTCCAGTGACTCAGGATCTAGGAAAATCTCTGCAAGACAAGCTCCAATTTAGAATATTCTCAGTATGATATAAATAGAGGCTGAGCCTGGTTCCAGTAGTCAGGGTAGGCAGCACTTCACTGAATGACATCTGGATGCTGTGAGCATCATCATGGCCGTAGAAGGAAACGGTCTAGGTTGGACCTGCCACCATTAGCCCATTTTCAGTGAGAGCTACCTGACTCTTTCAAAGTCCCCCAGGCCACTCAGATTTTAATGAAAAAAGAGTCACATCACTGGTACACTTTTGGTGTTCAGTGAGTGTTTTTGAATTTGAACCTAGTTTTCAATTTCTGAAACCTTAAGTGTGCTCTGTATTCTGTTTTGGACCCTGTGTAAGTATTCAAGTCTTTTCAAGCTTTTGGGTTTTTTTCAAGGGATGAAATTTGGCTTGTTATCTAACAGTCATAATAATAGTCTAGTGACTGTTCTCTGATTTTGAAGCAAGACTTTCCAGTAATTTTTAAGTAATCTCTTTTTATTTTATGCACATTGGTGTTTTGTCTGCATGTATGTCTGTGTGAAGGTGTTGGATCCTGGAGTCACAGACAGTAGTGAGCTCCCATGTGGGTGCTTGGAATTGAACCCAGGCTCTCTGGAAGAGCAGTCAGTGCTCTTAACCTCTGAGCCATTTCTCCAGCCCTGCCTTCCAGTATTTTTTAACTTCCAGGCACCATACAGAAAGTACTATTGTCATCCAGGCATTCTGGGGTAAAATACAAAGACAATTGGCCCAGGGCTTGGCTGACTGCTAAAGAACTGAGTAGTGAAGAGACCTATAGACACATGTTGTGTCACGCTCTTGGAAGCTACATGATCTTCCTCTGATGGGGGAGGAACCCCTGACTCATCATGAAAAAGTACCTGAACTTTGGAAGCAGTTTCCTGTCCAAGTAGGTAATGCTGCACTTGGCATTTTCTTGGTGAGAGATGTAGATATGGACCGTTGCCAGTATCTAATATATAAAATGCAAATTTTGTGTAGGCAGGATTACTTCATGAAACAGATCCACAAATCATGGGGCTTTTGTTTGCATAATTATAATGTAAATGGTAGCTTTGTTCAATCATATAGTCTAACTAACCTAAAATGCAAGGTTTAATTCTGTTACTTTATTAAAAACATTCCTTTTCTATACACTAAGCATTACTTTTTTTTCTTCACTTTTTGGAACTTACATAGTGATCAGTTCATGTACCTTAGAACCATTTTTTCCCCCCACATAGAAAAAGCAAGCTCCTGCTTCAAGAAAATGTCTGTTTTTCAAGGAAAACAAAGTAGTACTAACATAAGGAGTTGGCTCCTCTCACCCACTAGCTAGGTTTCCTGCAGGAACAGGTCAGCTTTGCTGCCTAGAATGCTCTAATTATGCCTTGGCAAAATTCCAAAGAGTCTTCAAAATGTTGGAAAGGAAAACACGAAGGGTAATGACCAAAGGTGCATCTTCTTGGCAGCTTCGGTCAGAAGAAACTGGTTTTTTTGTACAGCCATGCATTGCTTAACTGCAGGGATAAGTTCTTACAAATGCATCTTTAGGCTATTTTGTTTCTGTGCCAATACCAGATTGTGTTTACACAAACCTAGACAGTACAGGCCAATCATTCAATGTGGTCTCTTGATATAATCAAGAAGCACAGTGAGTGAGTGAGGAATGATAGATACTCTTTCACAGTAAGCTAATGCCTTCTAAGTAGAAGGTGCACATTCAAATATAAGGATGAAAAGTGTAGTAAATATACAAGGCAGGTACATGGTGGCTTATTACTGAATATTATGAATTGTACATCATTGTATGCACTATACTTCTACGCCTGTAGCAGCACAGTAGGTTGGTTTATATGGGCACCATCACACACAGAGATCATACCTTACTTATGGCAACTATGTTGTCACAACAGCTCCATAGTCTACTGGGACCACTATTATTTGTGTTATTAACTGAAATGCTGTTATGTGGCACATGATAGTACATAGATATTTCAGAATCACCATATCTATCTTAAACCAAAGACTGATGATTCCATGACTGTCTAAAGAAAGGTATACCCAGACTTAAGATATAGTATTGGGCAGTATACTGGCTTTAAGTTCAGTTTCCTATTCTTCTGACTGTCTCGTGTTGGGTAAGCTATTGTGTCTTGCTTGTATTCTGTGTCCATGTCTGTCAACTGAACATGGGTATGAGCATTGAATAGTATATTAGTAACACCACAGTGATATTTGCATTTGAATTGAACAAATGTTCTTTGTTTTGCTTTGCTGTTCCCTGGGAGTGGTATTTCTTACTTCCTTTGTTATAAAATGCAAAGCAGGGACTATTAGTGCTGTGTAATTAATCACATTACTTTCCTCTTGACAGGATGTTCCATGCCACTGGGCCTGGAAGATGGAAGGATAGAAAACAAGCAAATCACTGCATCTTCATTTAAAAAATCTTGGTGGGGAGATTACTGGGAGCCCTCCCTTGCCCGCCTCAATGCCCAGGGCCGTGTGAATGCCTGGCAAGCCAAGGTGACATCAACCATATAACTGGAGTTCTCTAGCTTTCCAGAAACAACCAATACCACCACCACAGGGGACCTGAGGTGGCTGGGGAGCAGGGGTGTTAGGTTCTGAAGTTCCAGGTCTGAGAATCCAGAATGACTTGCAGAATCAACAGCTTTCAACTCTAACCATGACTCTGAAAAGACACAGATCTTCCCTGTAGGTCTTGGTACAGCTTTAATTTAAGAGAGAAGGGGACAACAGTTTATAAAGAGCTAGATATAAATATTTTAGCTCAGTAATTCTCAAACTTCCTAATGCAGCAACTCTTTAATACAGTTCCTCATGTTGTGGTGGCCCCCAACCATAAAATTATTCTCATTGCTATTTCATAACTGTGATTTTGCTACTGTTACAAATCACAGTGTAAAAATCTGATACACTAACCCTCTCTTAGCATAAAATATCTTTACATGATATTTAGGGAGGCTGAAAAACAAAGCCAGACACATGGGGATATGCATAGCCAATCTCTCCATTGCCAAGTCTCTCTACCTGATTGCATGAAAACCCTCCACCTGTATCTTGAATCATTGATAGAACCTTGATTTTAAGTCACTCTAAGATGCCACACAGAGGGTCTCAAAAGTTAATAAATTTCCAAACTTTTAATCCAATTTGCTTTTCAAAAACACTACATCATGTAAATATATAGATAATGTGTTCATATGCACAAAGTACACATGTATCCACATGAATACAAATGATGCTGAGGAATTACAACAGCATTTATTTCATACAGAATTGCATGAGACCAGTAAGGCATGATATGTCTCCTGAAGGTAGAAGTTCATCCCAGTCTACTCCAGACCTTATTAACCTTCCTTCAGGTGCATATCACTGAACACAATGAGACCTTTTGTGAGACTAGACACAGGACGTTACTATGACATTCCTCAAGGAGATACACAATTCTTTCTCAGACATCCCTGAAGCAATGTCATTATAGCATTTTAACAAACTTGCTTAAGGAAATACTTTCAAATAATTTGAAAATTTATTCTTTCTGTTCAAACTAAAATTCATTTTTACATTTATCCAGCAGCTATTCATTAAATGACAGCTGTGTACCTTGTATTTCTATGAATACCAGGAAAAGAGAAACCTAAATAAGCCCTCACCCTGGAACAGCAAAGGACCTAATCAAGCAAATAATTATACATTAGTAGAAATTAAAATTTTTATACAAAGTAATAGGTTTCATTGTGGCATTTTGTCATTATACTTTGTTCTTAATCATTTCCCTGTCATACATGTTCTTTTGCTCTCTCTGTAATTCCCCTCCCCATCACGGTTCATAACAACATAAACAAGAAATCACAGGGAAGCTTTCGAAAAGACAGTGACTCCTACGGGAGGAGACGGAAAAAGCTCTATGCATTTCTAGACAGCTTGTTCATAACAAAAAGAAATGTTTAACGTCTTCCGTGTTTTGTTTTTATCACTTTCATAGGCAAACAACAAAGAGCAGTGGTTACAAGTTGATCTGCTCAAAACCAAGAAGATAACTGCCATTGTAACACAGGGCTGTAAGTCTCTGTCCTCTGAGATGTATGTTATGAGTTACAGCATCCAGTACAGTGACCAGGGCTTGGAATGGAAACCTTACAGGCAGAAGTCCTCCATGGTGGACAAGGTACAGGACGCCATCTGGACACTGTTTCCCGATGAGAAGCAGCAGCATCATGCATTTATCTGCCAGTGCTGATTACGCACCACTTGTCAACCCCCTTCCTTCTACAGGGGGCCGCTCTTAGCAGAGGGACCGTTTATGTGACTTTCTACCCATTTATGTGACTTTCTACCTGTTTATGACTTTCTACTTAGCCACCTGTGAAATGGGGAGGAAGGTTGACAAAACCCCAGGGGATGCTGTGAGGCTTTTATTATCCCTAACTGAGAAAGAGGGTAAACCATCCAGAAAAAGGTTTGCTAAAATTTTAAAAATGTTGCTGCAGATGGGTTGCTGCTTAGAGCAAACCGGATGCCCAAGAACTCTGTGTGTAACGTTGCTATTAAACAGAAAACATTCTTGCCAAATTAACTAATCCATTACATTCCTAAGTCCCTCTACCTTCTGCCAGGTGGTTTAGTAATTCTACCTGAAGCAAAGCCAAGGAAATATGCCTAGTAATCCTGGGATGGGAGCTGGACTAAAACTGGTAGGACAGACAACACAGGGAAGGGAACTGAGGGTTTGTGAGTTCCAGTCAAATGCTCAGCACTGGATAAATTTGTGCCCTTAAACCCCCGGCAGTGTGTTTCACCTTGTTATAGTAGGCTGTCCTCACACCGGGGAACACTGCCACCATAAGGAGATAATGGCCCATCTCTGATGTGTGTGTGTGAATCTCAGGGAGCTCCCTGAGGATGACAAGAGAAGCAGACATGAACAGCTGAGGAAGAGAAGCATATGCCAAAAAGGAGAAATAAAACCATAGGTTCATATTTACTCTAGTTGTCAACAATAGCAAGTTACTTATTGGCATCCACTACATGACCCTTACTAGGCGCTTGTTGTGCATTTATGCACATTTTCAAATCTGTACAACTTGTGTGAGGCAAAGCTTTTATTATTCTCACTCCAAGAATGAGGCAGCAGAGTACAAAGGAACATAGTGACTCTTTCAAGTTCACAAGATGACAAAGAAAGTAAAGAAGAAGTCGTTTTGCCAACACACACACATCTGCTTTATTTATTTTTCCTAATTTGACCCGCGTCATTGAGAAATGAGCTTCTTTAAGGGGGTATCTATCTGGCTTGTGATTTCATAATATACTGAGAATGGTAAAAAAGAAATTGATGACTGACTTTTGTATAATAGGATAAAAATTTAAGTATAAAACATTAATACCCATAATGCAAATATTGACCATTTTTATCGCATTTTCCTTTCAGATTTTTGAAGGAAATAGTAATACTAAAGGACATACGAAGAATTTTTTCAACCCACCTATTATTTCCAGATTTATCCGCATCGTTCCGAAGTCATGGAACCAAAGCATCGCACTCCGCTTGGAGCTCTTTGGCTGTGACATTTACTAGAATTGAAACCCCAAAAGAGGAAAAGAAAGAATAAAAACTGAAAATACTCCTTAAGGCCTAAACCATTTAGAGCAGGCAATATAGAGTGGATGCTTTAAATATTAACACACTTTCTACTATTTTTCTAATAGAGAATAAAGTTTATATAAGAAGCTTTTACAATGCTAGTTCATCACTGCCATTAAGTGAAGTGGAGGCTATTATTTCTTCACTAATTTGAATATAGATGAGAAAATATTAAGAACCAGCAAGAATGGTCTTTCACTCTCATTAAAGGTATTATATATAAGGTAATAGTTATATAATGGAATAATATGATTCATTGTGGCTTTCAAATCCTGTAGACATTAATATAAGAGATTTACTTTGGTAAACTGCTCATAGACCTAGAAAACTTTTATCCCTATATTTTTCTTTTAACAACAAACTATTATTTGTAAACATGGAAACTAAAATAGTTTAGTTTTTTTTATAATAGAAAAAAATACCTTGTTGTAATGTAGTGAAAGTCTGTGTTGGCTGGCTATATGGGCAAAAGTGCTGAAAAACAAAACAAAAACTGATGGGCATTCACGTCCTAAAACCCATAGTGGAAGGACAGAACATATTCCCGAATGCTGTCCTCTGACTGCTCCATTCAGCTGTGGCACATGTGTGCACCCACGCCCACATACAAGCACCAACAATAAATAAAAGATTTTAAAGCCTGGCTTTCTGTGTCATCGTGAGTCTTCTGATTCCCCAGGAACAAAGAAACAACTGAGCATGTCTCTCACATTCCAGTTGCACTTGGGAATCTGCACTGGTCTTGTTTAGGGCAAGTATCACGTATTGATTGTCCTAGGGTACCAGGCATCAGACATTAAAAAAGCAAAATGGGAGGACTGCTCATGTGACTTGGCTTGATCGAAGAGCTGGCCCTGTGTGGCATACTGTTTCAAAACTTGGGTTCGCCTAAGGGAAGGCAGCTACTCTAAAGAAGAGCAGGGGACTGTTGGCCCAAGTGTGGTAGTTCCTGTTAGACCTGCTCCAAGACAAATAGGCGAGTGGGTTCAGGGTCCTCTCTGTGCCCTTCTGTCTTGCATCCCCTCACCCAGCAGCTTCTCCTGTTCGCATGCTTTTCTCTGAAAACTTGGAATTTGATGGTGCTGTACCGCTTGCCAATCTGGGGAGCCTTTCGGCACCCACAGGGACACTTGGGATGGACACTTCATATGCACAGGGTAGTCATTCAAATAGTCGAAACTATCTGTTTTTGTGAAATAAGTACCCCAAAGCTTAAGCAAGGATTGTACAAAATATACATGAGGTGATAAGACAGACGGCTAAGTTTACAGCATGTACATGTCAAAACATCATTATGCATCATACATAAAATTTTTCTAGATTAAAATTCCAATTGCAAAACAACACCAAACTTATTCTCTTTCACGGTGCTGTGGGCTCACTGGGCTCAGCTGGGCAGTTTCACTGCTGGCTTCACTTGGCGAACGCAAGGTAAAGTTTCGCGGATAATAGCGAACGTACGGTGAAGTTTCGCGGAGATAGTGAACGTACGGTAAGGTTTCGCGGAGATAGCGAACAAAAGATACAGTTTCGTGGAGAAGCTGCAAACTGAAAGTAAAATTTTTAAACATGGGGTTGTCTGAGTCACACCCAATTTTTCTGGCTCTTCAGGAGCTACTTTTAGCTAGGAAATTGAAGATTAAGAAGTCTACCCTAGAAAGATTTTTGAATGAATGTGATTCTGTGGCTCCGTGGTTTGCGGTGTCCGGGAATCTTACAGTATCCTGCTGGGACAGATTGGGCAGGGACTTGGATTTTGCTTGGGAGCAAGGGACTCTGAAGCATGGAGTAAGACCGATTTGGAAAATGGTGAGGAGTTGTTTAGAAGATCAGAGATGTTGTAATGCAATCAGAGAGGGAGAGTCAGCCTTGGAACTGCTGCAAGGGGAAAGATCTGAGCAAGTAGACAGTGACAAAGGCGAAAGATTTGAGCAGGCAGACAGTGAAAAGGGAGGCAGAAAGAAAGTTCCTCTCTATCCCGATCTCACAGATTTTAGAGATTTTAGAGATTTTGAGGACTCAGAGAGCACAGATTCTGAAGGAGAGCTACACGCTCTACTAGAACGGTTGGAGAGGACTGTTATAAGAAAAAAGGAAAAGAAAAAAGTAAAAGAGAAGGACACGCAGGCGGCAGTCAGTGTGGGAGGAGCTGCTGCTGCAGTCGGTGTGGGTGGAGCTGTTGCCATGGCGCCTGACACGTCAGCGGCAGTCGGAGTGGGTGGAGTCATTGCTACAGTGCCTTCAGCCACGCTGGCGGCAGCTGGTGTAAACAAAGCCGTTGCCATGGCACCTTCAACTCCTCCTCCATATCCAGAAGCCACTCAGATAGATCAGCATGTTCAGTCACTGAAAGTAGGGAGATCTTTCTGCCTGGGGATGTGGACACAAGTAAGAACAGAATTACAGTTTGCTTATCCTGTATATCAACACCCACAAGGGAACAGGTACGAGGAACCGCTTGATTTTAAGGTGGTAAAATCTCTTGCAGAGTCGGTTCGTACCTATGGTACTACCGCTTCTTTTACAATGGCTCAAGTAGAAGCATTAAGCAGACATTGTATGACTCCAAGTGATTGGAGTGGCCTGGTCCGTGCCTGCTTAAGTCCAGGGCAATACTTAGACTGGAAAGCTTTCTTGATTGAGTATGCCACTGAGCAAGCAGCCAATAATCAGAGAGATGGAAATCCAGCCTGGGATAGAGATATGCTGCTTGGGCAGGGGAGATTTGCCAACCAGCAGATAGGATATCCTATTCAGATTTATGAGCAAATAAACAAGATAGCTATCAAGGCTTGGAGATCTCTTCCTAATAAAGGGGAGGTGAGTGGGAACTTAACTAAGATTCTACAGGGCCCCATGGAGCCTTTTTCAGATTTTGTAGCACGAATGGTGGAAGCAGCAGGGAAGATTTTTGGTGACCCGGATGCTGCTTTGCAACTAATAAAACAGTTGGTCTATGAGCAATGTACCAAAGAATGTAGAGCCGCTATCACCCCTTATAAGAACAAAGGCCTAGAAGCCTGGATGAAAGTGTGTAGAGAGCTTGGAGGGCCATTAACTAATGCTGGTCTCGCTGCCGCAGTAATACAGTTGGCCAGAAAAGGTGGAGGAAGTTCAGGAGTTTGTTTTAAGTGTGGCAAGATGGGACACTTTAAAAGACAGTGCCCCAGGGGAAGGAGTACAGAAAGTACAGGAAGTGTACAACGCCCCAGGCGGCCGGGGTTATGCCCAAAATGTAAAAAAGGGAACCATTGGGCTAATGAATGCCGTTCAGTGATAGACATCCATGGCCAGCCTTTAATTCAAGGTTATGGTGGCGCTCGTCCAAAAAACGGACAGTGGGGCCCACGACCTCAGGGCCCACAAATATATGGGGCAGTAGAGAATCAGGACAAAGAACAGAATCAAGAGAGATGGCCAACCCTCCGCCATCCGAGAGACCGCGGAGAGCCACTGCAGGCTCAGCAGGATTGGACCTCTGCTCCACCATCAGACTCGTATTAACACCCCAAATGGGGGTCCAGTTAATTGAAATAGATTTTAAAGGACCCCTTGAACCTGGTACAGTTGGTTTGTTGTTAGGGAGGTCATCATCGGCCTTGAGAGGACTTATTGTCCATCCTGGAGTTATAGATCCAGATTATACAGGAGTGGTTAAGATCATGGTAGCCTCCCCCCGTGGTATAACGGCTATCTCTCCTGGAGATAGAATTGCTCAATTGATCATGTTGCCGAGCTTACATGACCGCTATGCAGCAAAGGATAGAGAGAGAGGAAAAGATGGTTTTGGATCCACGGGTACAGATTTGACTTTTCTCTCCCTGGATTTGGACCAACGCCCCGTCTTGGAATTAAAAGTTGATGGTAAAAAGATCCTGGGCCTTTTGGATACTGGGGCTGATAGGAGTATCATAGCAAAGAAAGACTGGCCTTCAGGTTGGCCCGTACAAGCCTCTTCTCAAACACTTCAAGGCCTGGATTATGCTAGGACTCCAGATATGAGTGCAAGGTTATTAAAGTGGCAGGACCAAGAGAACCACTCAGGAGAAATGCAGCCATATGTACTTGAGCTCCCTATCTCCCTTTGGGGAAGAGACCTTTTAAAGGATATGGGATTTAAATTGAGTAATGACTATTCTGATTCAGCCCAACGTATGATGCAAGATATGGGATATGCTCCAGGCTTTGGAATAGGAAAATATTTGCAGGGACGAAAGAGTCCCATATCTATGCAGCAAAGACAAAAGAGACAGGGCCTGGGTTTTTCCTAGGGGCCACTGAGGAGGGCATTCCTATAACTTGGAAAACGGAGGATCCAGTATGGGTTCCTCAGTGGCCACTTTCCTCTGTAAAATTGAATGCAGCCAAAGATTTGGTGGATGAACAGATGTTTTTAAAGCATATAAAACCATCTGTATCTCCCTGGAATACACCTATCTTTGTCGTTAAAAAGAAATCTGGAAAATGGAGATTATTGCATGACCTGCGTGCAATAAATCAACAAATGCAGATCATGGGCCCAGTGCAACGCGGCTTGCCGCTTTTATCATCTTTGCCAGCCTCATGGCCCATTATAGTTATAGATATAAGAGATTGTTTTTTCTCCATCCCTTTGTGTGCCAAAGATAGTGAGAGATTTGCATTTACTGTTCCATCCTGTAACCATGAGGAACCTGATCAGAGGTTTGAATGGGTAGTATTACCCCAGGGCATGGCAAACAGCCCCACTATGTGCCAACTATATGTGGGGGAAGCCATTGCTCCCTTGAGAAAGAATTTTCCAGATTTGAGATGTGTTCATTATATGGATGATATCTTACTGGCAGCTAAGAGTGAACAAATGTTAGATCGGGCCTATGAAGAATTAGTTCTATTATTAAAAAAGAAAAGGTTGTTTATTGCTCCTGATAAGGTTCAAAAGGAAAATGTGGTTGATTATTTAGGAGCGAAGGTTGGACCTGAAAAGATAATACCTCAAAAGATTGAGATAAGAAAAGATAATTTAAAGACTTTAAATGATTTTCAAAGGTTGTTAGGAGATATCAATTGGGTAAGAGGCTATTTAAAGCTACCAAATTATGAAATAAGACCCCTATATGATATTTTGAAAGGTGACTCAGCACTTAATTCTCCTAGGCAATTAACAGACGAAGCAAGAAAAGCATTATGTAAAGTGGAAGAAAGGTTACAGAGTGCCTTCCTAAAGAGATGGCAGGAAGGACAGCCCATTGCTTTGTGCATATTTGCCACCTATAGTCAACCTACAGGATTGTTATGGCAGGACGGACCATTATTATGGACCTATTCAAAGATTTCTCCGAAAAAATCCATAGAACATTATCCCACTGCACTTGCTGCTTTAGCCTTGAATGGTATCCAACAATGCTTGCAGTCTTTTGGAGTTGCTCCTGCCAGTATAATAGTGCCCTATTCCAGTTATCAAATTAAGATTTTGTGTGGCACTGTAGATGACTGGGCAATATTGCAATGTAGCTTTGAAGGAGTGATTGATAACCATTACCCTAAACATCCATTGCTATCATTTTTTAAGGAGCACCCAGTAATATTCCCTAAGGTTACTTCAGCAGTACCACTTCGAGGGTCACCAAATGTGTTTACTGACGGCTCAAAGACAGGCTCTGGAGCCTATTTGATAGAAAAACAAGAGCCCGTGTTATGTCAATTTCAACCGGGCTCCCCTCAAATAGTAGAGTTAAAAATAGTAATTGAGGTGTTTAAAAGATGTCAATTTGCATTCAATTTGATTTCAGATTCAGTTTATGTGGTCAACGCAGTAAAAATATTAGAATTAGCAGGTCCTATTAAAAATAGTAGTACTGTATGTGCCTTATTACAAGAGTTACAAGTTTTAATCTGGCAGAGAAAAAGGTGTTTTTATATTCAACATATCAGAGCACATACAGGATTACCTGGACCATTAAGTGAAGGTAATGATAAAGTTGATCAATGGACCAGGATGGAATGCATTTTTTGGAGCTCATTCCTGGACCAAGCCAGACAGTTTCACCAATTATTTCATGTAAATGCAAAAACTCTACAGCAGAAATTCCATTTGTCTAGAGCAGATGCTAGACAAGTAGTTTTGGACTGTCCTCAGTGTGTGATTCATCATCATCCTCCCAGTGTGGGAGTAAACCCTAGAGGGTTGATGCCACTCAAAATCTGGCAAATGGACGTTACCCACATTTCAGAGTTTGGAACCTTAAAATATATTCATGTATCTGTGGATACCTGCTCAGGTATCATACATGCTACACCTATGAGTGGAGAAAAGGCTCGCAATGTCATAGGACATTGCTTAGAAGCCTGGGCTGCATGGGGAAAACCACAGCAGCTGAAAACGGATAATGGACCAGCCTATACGGCACAGTCCTTTGTCTCCTTCTGTAATCAGATGGAGGTACAGCTTAATCACGGATTACCATACAATCCTCAAGGACAAGGAATTGTGGAACGTGCTCATCGCACCTTGAAAGAATGCTTACAAAAACAAAAAGGGGGAATAGGCCAAGGCCGTACCCCCAAGGAGAGAATATCTTTAGCCTTATTTACTGTAAATTTTTTCAATTTGGATGCTCAAGGCCGCTCAGCAGCGGACAGACATCAAGATTCCCATGGTTCACCTAAAAGCATGGTGAAATGGAAGGACATTCTGACAGGCTCTTGGCGGGGGCCTGACCCCGTGCTAATATGGGCGAGAGGGTCTGTTTGTGTTTTTCCTCAGGATCAACAAGATCCAGTGTGGGTGCCTGAACGCCTTGTGAGGAAGATTCGTCATGAAGACCCTCCTAAGGATTCTGGTGATAGTAGCAGTGAGTATGTCAGGAATGACCGAGCCGAGATGGGGGATCCTGTCGATATTCCCAAAGCCGATGCCGGTCAGACATGATGCAACTGTGTTTCCACGCTTATTTAGCAGTAATAGAAGCTTAGGCTTACCCTACCTTCCCTTTGATGATCAGAGAAGCCCTATAGAGGGTAATAGAAATGTCAGCTTGAAGGGTAGTTTGTGCTTTTTAATGAGCTTCAATAGGTCAGATGATACAAAATGCATTAAATTGTCTCAGCAGTCAGCAGATTTTTTACCACAACTGAGATTTGGAGGTAGGAGTGGTGGTTTGTTTTCAGGCAATGGTTCTCGCCTTGAAGGATGGTGGCCCACACGAGTCTCTGACCGGGACCCCCCCAGACAGCCACGCTGGGCACCTTTTTGTAGAGGATCCACAGGAGAGGAAGGACCTTTTCCCTGGACTGGATGTCAGGAGCGCAGAGCAGTTTGGGTTCAACAAGATTATTTTTCCTTTAGCCCCATGATTAGTAATATAGTGAATAAGTCTTGTACAGGAATGCTTGATATATCTACTAGGAATCCTCAGCAGGCTGCCACCAATCCTTTTGATTTGTGGCTTTTGTGTGGAGTAAATGGAAGTTGCATGGACTTGGGACCTGTCATTATGCTTGGGGGAGGTATTTATCAAAGAGGTAATTTTTCTCTAAGGTCTGCTACCAAATTGAATTTTTCTAGCAGTAGTGGCTCTGGTACTTGGAATTCTTTGTTTCATTCTTACCGCAACAAGACTTTTTTAGCTTCGCCAGTATGTCTCTGGCCTCCTTTTCTGTGGATTGTAAGTAATGGGAGTGCATCCTTAGGTGAAGAAAAGTTAGTATGCACTCCAGGCACATGTTTTTATGCCCTATGCTGGAATGCCACAGCCTTTCCTGTGGCTGTGGTGACTAGAATGCCTCGATATGTACCAGTTCCTGTAGAGGCTCCTAATACCATGATGCTATTCAGGTTTAAAAGAGATTTTGGCATCACTGCAGCTATTGTTACTGCTATCACTGTTGCTGCTGTGGGAGCTACTGCCTCAGCTATCGCCTTGTCTAGTTCTATACAGACTGCCAATGCCCTGAATAACATCTCAGCCACTGTGGCACAGGCATTGGATACTCAGGCCTCTATGAATTCTCATCTCAAAGGAAGTCTTATGATAGTTAATCAACGCATAGATTTAATACAAGAACAGATTGATTCTCTTTGGCAACTAGCACAATTAGGGTGTGAGTGGAAAATGCAAGGTTTGTGTGTTACTTCCATACAATATCAAAATTATACAAAGGCTGCTAATCTGTCTAGACAATTGTCAAAGTTCCTCTTACAGGATTGGTCAGCTGAATTTGAAAATTTGATGAGAGAGCTGAGAGCAACAATCATCCACATCAACTCCACTCGGGTGGATCTGAGCCTGGCTACTGGCTTGACTTCCTGGATACAGACGGCTATGGATCATCTTAAGGAGTGGGCGGGTGTAGGCTCTTTGGCGATACTAATGATGCTAGCCTCTCTAGTTTGCCTATGGTGCATCTATAAAATGAGAGCCACACAAAAGCGTAATGCAGCCATGATTATACAAGCCCTTGTCGCCATTGAGGCAGGCCAGTCCCCTCAGGCATGGCTTGCTGCCGTGAAGTAAATCTTCACTAAGCATAGTCCCTGCCCACTGAGGAATTCGTTCCATGGATATTAGGGTCTGGTAAGTCAGTGACGGAGTTGATGGGTAAGTCTCGGCCACCTAAGACAGGGCAGTCCCGAGTGGGGAGGCTGACCCAGAGACGGGTAAGAGTTTGAGCACCGCCCTCCTACAGGCTCAGGCCCACCGTGAGATCCCCAGATAGGGGGATTACGAAACCTTTCCAGGGACTTCTATCATCTTTAGAAAAAATAAAAAAGGAGGAACTGTAGAGAGCTGCGACGTGCCGCGCCTTAAAGATGGCGCTGGTCTCCGCCTTCCACCAGCCCGACGGTGAGCGCTCTCGGTGGTAAACAAGTCCATATTTGGCTAATACCGCTGATCTGGCTTGCTTCCGCATACGTGGGCCTCTAAGATAGCACTACGTGGCTTTACTTGATTGGCTGTTCATTTAGTATTTAGCCTGTGGGTTGGGTCTGCCCGGCCCTTTTCGGAAGACTGTTTTCAAGGGACCTGAATAAACTGCAGGAGAAGAGCTTTTGCGAGTTGCGTCATTCCTTGCTGGACAAGGGGGGACGCGACAGACAATCATAACATAAAATGGAAAGGATAATGTGTGCAACTCATACCACTAGAGAAGTAGATAACAACTCATAATTGATCCGAAAAAGATGTTTGAGTATCAACAAAATGTGTGGGCTATTAATGACTTTGAAGTAAAATAAAGTTCCACCTTTTGTCCCTCTGAGGTTGTTTGGCTGAAATTACACCCTTAGCTCCCTGGTATATCTCCCTCTGACATAAGACAATGCACTGTTTGTTATCTCAGACTTGGTTGCTATGGAAAGAAGTTGAGTGACTCACAGAGGAATTATGATTTGCAAAGAGAAACCAATAATTAGAATCCTAAACATTATCAGTCATTCTAATTGAAAGTCGGAAGAGAATGGTTGAGTGCATCACAAATATGAGAAGTCCTCAGTAAATGTGGAATTATTTCTTCAGGAGGATGTCAAGGACCAAAAGAAATACCATGCTATTTTTAATAATAAAGTTGAGCAAGTATCATCTTTTGTGATGAGGACAAGTATAGCAAACTCAACAGGAAATGTTTGTCATTTGTGAAAAAAATGATTGATAAAGAGGGTAATCACAGGGCATACCTGGAGGGTAATAAGACTTTAAAGACTTTAAAGTTTTATATATATAGGCTGTGTCTCTGGTCTTCATTTAAACCACCTTCAATTCACCTGGATTTTTATTAGTTTACTTAAAGGAAAACTTCTCAGTGTCTTAGGAATGATGTATAGTAAGTTCAGACCCTTGCTTGTTCTTAATTGGCATGGAATTTAAGAAAGGTCTCTGATCTACTAATTTTCAGCTCCCTGCTTTAAGTACTTTTCCATCCTTGTGAGACTATTCACCAGTCTTTGTTGATGTGTTTGCATGTAGCAGAGACTTGTGACGTCAGCCTGGCTCATCTAGTATTCTCTTTGTTTGGGGACCAGGTTGGTCTCAGACCTGCCTGCCTCAGACACTCATTGCTTTTTTTTTGCTGCTCTGTTTTCTATCTCATTTTTCTCAGGAGTTCAAATTCAACTGCACATAGAGAGTTCCAGGATTTTCATAGATGTTAAACCTTAATTACGGAGGCTAAACTAATGACTGAATGTCATACTTGAACTTTTTAAGTAGATTTCACTGATCAGATTATGTTTTTTCCCAGGAGTAGGGACAGTTAACATTTGTTTATATACTGAGCCCTCAGTCCTTCTTATATGGTATTCAGAAAATGTATCCGTATGGAAAATTAAAATTTTTAAATGTAATTATCTTAGTCAGAGTTCTATTGCTATGAAGAGATGCTGTAACCACAGCAACTCTTTCTTGTTTGGTTTTTTGTTTTGTTTTGTTGTTTTTCGAGACAGGGTTTCTCTGTGTATCCCTGGCTGTCTTGACTCCCTTTGTAGACCAGGCTGGCCTTGAACTCACAGAGATCTGCATGCCTGTGCCTCTTGAGTGCTGGGATTAAAGGTGTGTGCACCACGCCTGGCCCCATAGCAACTGTTATTTTAAAAAAAGCATTTGATTTTAGCTTGCTTACTTTCAGAGGTTTAGCCCATTATCATCATGGCAGGAAGCATGGCAGCATGCAGACAGACATGGTGCTGGGGAGGTAGCTGAAAGTTCTACATCTGGGCCAGCAGACAACAGGAAGAGAGACATTGGATCTGACTTGAGCATTTGAAACCTCAAAGCCCACCCCAGTGACACATTTCCCAAAAAAAGGGCACACCTCCTAATAGTGCCACTCCCTGGTGATCAAGCTTTTAAATCTACAAGCCTATTGGGGCCATTCCTATTCAAACCACCACAGGAATTAAGCAAAAAGTTTCTTTCCAAGAAAAATTGGTTGCTAAGAAAGGAAATAAGTGCACACCTTTGATTCCAGCACTCCAGGGGCAGAGCTAGCCTGGTCTACAGAGGGAGTTGGAGAATAGCCAGGGCTAAACAGAGAAACCCTATCTCAAAAATCAAGAGAGAAAGAATGGAGAGAGAGAGAGAGAGAGAGAGAGAGAGAGAGAGAGAGAGAATAGGTTTAACCATAGACAAACTACAAAGAATAGTCAGCATGATAGATGAAACTATTTGATTGGTGGTGATAATATGTTCTGATATTTTGGGTATTATAAAGAATGATCCCTATCCTCTAACAGCCAATATGCTAAATTAGGCATGAACTGGAAAGTCAATACTCTCAACTAAAAGTAAAATACCAAAAGATTGCTTGGGGGTGTCGCTCAATGAAATTATACTCTCCTAGTATATGTGAGGTTCAATCTCCAAGACAAAAACTGATAATAATTCCAAAAGACAACACATTTTTATGTATGAGTAAGATTAAGCTTATCTCTTATCTTGTCCCAGAAGATTTAAGGTTATTGGGTTGAGAAGACTTAGTGAGTAAAATGCCAGCCATGAGACCATGGCAGCCTGAATTTGGATCCACAGCATCTATATAAAAGCCAGCTAGCATGAGTCCATAACCCTAGTGCTGGCCGGGGGGGGGGGGGGTCTAGCCACAAGGGTGAGCTCCAAGTTCAGTGAGACTCTCTGTCTCTGAGAATAAGGCAGAGAGGGACAGAGGAAGACACCTGACTTTGATCTCTGTGCACCCACACAGGTGAGCGTACCCCCATACATGTGCACACACACACACAGGTAAGTGTATGCTTAGACCAGTATGCACACACCCATGCACAAAAGTTTTAAGGGCAACTGGAAGAAAACATAAGATACTGATAGATAACACATTAGAAGTAGGAGAGAAATTGAGAGTAGGGATCAGAACATAAAGAAGCCGAGAAACCCTGACATGAAAATATAATCCAGTTCTCAAGAGTTGCATGGATTTTGACATTCAGTGGCCAAGTGCCCGTGGACAAATTGTTTAACCTCTGCCTCTCTAAGCCTTGGTATCCTACTGTGGGAAAGAGTATAGCATTGTTTTAACTATCAACAAAGAAAACATCATCTATCTGCCCTTGGCCTTGCTATAGATGAGCTTGGATTTAACAGAATTTGAAATTTTAATAGTCAAAGCAAAAATAAAAACTTTATCATCAGCAGTAGAATGCAGTGCTCCCCAAAAACTGTTCAGGAGAAGCAAGCTTTCCTGGAGACTGAAATTAAACATAATTTTCTCTCAAAAGCCCATAGAAAGAGGTCACTGCCTTTGTGACAGTGCCTTTGAGGAGGCTGCTTTGTGTTTGGCTCTTTGCCTGTGTCCCTCAGAATCTCAATACTTTCAACAAAGCATAGTCCAGTGAAAATGAGGTTTCCGGGGTCAGTGCTGTATGCTCTGCATGTATGTGCTCCCTTCTGGTTTGGCTACCTTGAAGGAAGAGTTTAGGGTCTCTAAAGACAGCTTATGTTCATATAAACACTCCTATCGTAATTGCTGATTCTCCAGTCACAATTCTGAAGACCATTTGGTGCTAATAAACCAAAGAGTACACTCTGCAGAGTGTGACAGCCACATTTCTGCAAGTGTGCTCTCTAATCTCAATCTAATATAAGCAAGTGTCAACAGAAGTCAGGTGCACTTGAGAAAATATTGGTAAATATGTAATTTTATAAGACTGTTTTCATTAATCTGATTTTCTTCCTGAAGTTTAGAAAAGATTATCATTTTTTGGCAATAGGATATTTTAATCTTTCACAGTCAATTCCTTTGCATTCTATCCATTACTTATGGTAGGGACACCAATATCCAAGCATTGTGTGCATACATATATTCTGACTCTTCTTTATCAAGTACACACTAACTGCTTCTGAGAATCAACTTTTCTGAAAATGAGTATAACCTACACAGAGTTTTTCAACTTGGTAAGAAAGACTCATTGTAAATAAGCTCAAGAAAAGGTACCCCGAAGGATAGATCTGGCAGAAACTTCAGTACTTAGAAACTTGTTTGAAATTTTCTAATTTTTTTTGTATGGTATTTGGAATTAAACCCTAGGCCTTGCGCATGCTGGCACGCAGTCTACAGGGAGCTCTACATTCATTCACCCATGCACATTTCTAATCCCTGTTAAAATTAGTAATTAGGTTTTGTTAATGGCATATTATTTTCTTTGTAATGCTCTGTGGTGTGTTGTCATACACACAGCACAGATTCTAGATAAACAGTTTCTTCCAAACTGAAATCTCTTGGACTGTAACCCAGATGTTGAAATACAAATATAAGCCTGCTCCCCAAACACAGTGTTTACTCCAAGAAGTTACCATTCAACAAGATTAAAGCTTTGAAAACTAAGTCAGGTTTATCTTTAACCACCTCTCCCCGTCCTCTTTCCCAAACCATCCAATTCCCTTTCACCTTATCCACCTACACTTTCTCAGCACTCCCTGGGTAAACTCCCCCCAGCCCCTACTTTCATTTTAAGAGACCCTCTTTATACTTGTTTTTTCACAAAGTCCTATCTCTAGCTAAGGAGCTATTGGTAACTGAACACTGCCTGGAGAGGAAATTAGTTTTCTTTAAGGGTGTGGCCCCTGGTAGACTGAACATGTTCCAGTGGATAGCTACAGATCCAAGAGTGTATGGCCAGCACTGACCAGCAGGACTGGGTGGGTTTAAAAAAGAGGAAAAAAGAGGACTCATAGTTAGGTGGGTATGAAATGAAGGGTAAATCTGGAAGATGTTGGGGGAAGGGTGATATAATGAAAATGCAATGTATGAAATTCTCAAAGAATTAGTAATTAAAAGAACATAGAAGAACAGATGAAATGTAGAGTTGTGGTCAAGACTGTATTCCACTATTAAACTCAACAACAATTTGGCTTCAGCAAGTTAATGTAACCCACAGTCTTAATTTAATGTCAGTCATTTATTATTTTTTAAAGAAAAGAATAATCATTTTTGTGATGCATTTTACCAAAATATATTTTGCCTCCTGGTATTTAGTCCACAAAGTGCTGGCCTACTTATACCTTTAAACACATTTCCTGATGAGAATCTGCAGGACTTGCGATTTAAATTCGTTTGACTGGGGAGAGCTGTTCAGTTACAGCAATGGTTTTTGTGCGGTCCAGCCGCTGTTAAAGGACAGAGCTTTACCTTCCGTCCTTCCTCAGCAGCCGGTTCCCATGAGCAAGCCTGCATCTTGTGTCCTCGGCACAGGCCCGTGGGATGTTAAATCCAACTTTCCAGAAACTTCTGGAACATCTCAGCTCTGAAACACTCCCACAGCACCCACCCTCAAACCTCTTAACGCTCCAGGATTTCCCAGTTGTGGAAACACGACTCCCGCTTTGTGGCTTCACTTCCTCTATACCCAATGTGAACCCACGATTCATCACCCCCCGCTAGCCGCTGACAGTTTTAGTTTGTTAGAACTACTTTGGTCTGCCTTACCTTCTCCCCCTAGGAGAAAGAGGGTAACCTCTATTTTTCTTCATCAATACCAAACTTCAGTTCCAGCTCACATCACTGATCACAAGTTAGGGGACTATTTCAAAAATATTTGGGTCTCTCAGTGGTAGCAGTATACTTCTACACATTTGTCAAAGCTTAATGAACTACACACCTAAACTTAGCTGATCTTTACTAATTGAAAATTATATGTTAATAAAGTTGTTAAAATTTCTTTTCACAAAGAGATGTTTTCTTCTGCTCCCTTCTCCTCCGCTTTTGAATACACACCAGCCTCTGCGAGAGTAAGCAGACACAAAAAAAAAGCAAAATGTGAAAATTCACCTCATACCTCCTGACTACACAAACACTTAACCACTGAGCAAAGGTTTTTCTTTCACACATTTGGTTGTTTTGCCTGCATGTGTGCATGTGCGCCATGTGTGATCCTGCGGAGGCCAGAAGAGGGTGTTAGATCCCCTGGAGTTACAGGTGTTTGTGAGCCACCATATGGGTGCTGGGGATCAAACTCTGTCCCTTGTAAGTGCTGGCAGCCATCTCCAGCGTCTGCACCATCATTTAAAGAGCCACTACTTGATTCTCAGATTTATCCTGAGTGCTTGTAGGTTGGCCCACTATGGTAATTAGATAACAGCAGATCACATGTTTAAGGTGATCTGCGCAGAGCATTTAAGATGGATGGTTTTATTTTGTCCTTTGTGCTTCCTGAAGAAGTAAATACTTTGCACCAGAGAAAACTGAGCCATTACAAGGGAGTAGTAGTGGACCTTAACCCAAGGCTGACAAAAGCTACAGTGCTGGTTGGGTTCTGAAACCCCTCTTTCTTGTGGCGCCTTGTCATTAAGCTCTTCATGGTAAGCCACTTGATGGCGTCTCAGAGATGGGTAGTGAGAGACAGAATAATCAGTTACTGATGGTTTCATCGATTTCTCTCCCTCTTATGTAAAATTCTTGGCTTTGGGACTGAGATCACATCAAACTATCCCTTGGCAGGAGCTGGGGATGTAGCTCAGTGGGAGAGTGCGTGCCTGACATGTGCAGGGCCTCGGGTTTGAACGTAAACATTGCAGTAAAAAAAGAAAAAGAGTGGCTGGAGAGGGAAGAAGAGAGAAAGAGAAAAGAAAAGAAAAATATTTCATCATAGAATGAAGAACTGAATGAAGTTCAATGGTCTTAATGAGGCACCAGCCATACCCTAGGTCTACCGCTCCTTCTCCACATCCCTTCTCTAGTCTAGAGATGGAGCCCAACATTTGGTGCATGATGGTCAAGTACAAGTGACCACATTCCAGGCCCCATGTAGACCCCCTTTTATGTTTCCAAGCCTGAAGAACTTCTGCTCTAGAATTGTGGGAGATAATGAGAGAAAATGTGTAGATAGAGTTAAGAAGGCAATCTTCATATTCTGCTACAAAGATGAGCCCTTTCACCCCATGCATACACAATAGATTCGAAAGTTGGTTTCACCTAAAGAGGTTCACACTAAAACAGAATAACTAGGCTGACAATGGACACAGAATGCTTCACTTATATGTTAGTGTGACTTTATAAATGTACAAATTATCTGCAAAAAAATATTAATGAAGATTGAAGCCACTAACCCATGAGGACCTGGAAGTTTGCCTACCAACATAATTATTAGATAATGCTTGTGCTCAAAATACCAGAGGAAACACAGGAAAAGGTAAGGAGCACAGTTGGTCCTTAATCACAAAAAAAAAACCAACCAAAAAACAAAAAACCTACAGTAGTTAAGCATGGTAGGAATACCTGTATTCCCAGCACTCTTGAAGTTGAGAAAGGTAGATGGTGATTTTGAGTACAGCTTGAACTATACAACAAAACCCTCTCTCAATAAAATAATGGTGATTAATAACAATATAACACCACCAATAATAGGTGAAATAGGAATTCATGAATACAGGGCTAGAAATTATTTACCTGACAGGATACGACAAGGTCAGACATGTGGCCTGAGGAATCATGTTCCACAATACTTCCATGTCTCCCTCACTCTTGAAGATATCCTCTACTGAAACTCTAGTCAAGAACCCTCATCCTCAGAATCAATACAGAGAAAATACACAATGGGGAGTTTTCAGCTCATTATTCAGAATGAGATTCAGGAGCCTGTACCAACTCTCTTCTCTCAGAAAGGACTTTACATAAAGCAGCCCACAGAAGCCATGTGAAGAACTTATAACTGGGAGGAGAAAGCAGTAGAGTGTGCCGCTGGGTTTGGTATACTTGTATACTGTCAGGGGAAAGAGGAGAGCGGCAGGAGAGACATGTCTTAGTCGATATGGCCTGTCTCTGCAGCATTGACAATGTCAGCGCACTTGGAAGATCTGTTCCTTCAGTCCATTAGTTTGCCTCAGTGACTATCTGATGGGAGAAATCAATACACCCTTGTTTGGGTCCATTCTGGATTTCTTGTGACTCATTCGAATGTGAGTGCGAATATGTTTGAGGTTTTCATAAGACCTTACTTACATCGACATAGAAAGCAGAACTTAACACATTTTCTTACAAAGACCTTAGGAAAGACTTTCTAAAAACAAAACAAAACAAAACAAAACAAAAAAACAGAACATCAGAACCTGAACTATTCCCATACCTGACTTGGCTAGATAGTCCTGTCAGTAATGATCTCACCTGAAACCTGTTCTGTATGGAAGTCTGTCTAATGTGAAGTCATGAGGAGGCTGCCTCAGCTGAGTCAAAGGTGATGTGTCCACGCCTGCCATTTTGCAAGTGACTGCCCCATCCCCTGGGAACTTCCAAAGGACACACCCTGAATTATGGGTCACATCAGTGCTAATTTTCGGAGAAAACCCAGCAGTGGATCTAAGATGGCCAGTGAAATGCTGGCAAGTTGGCCCTCTCCTGATTAGGCTCTTCTCTTACCTTCCAAACCTGGCTAGTGGTGTGTCTCACCCCCCTCTCCTCTTCTCTTCAATGGTGATGGTAGCCCAGCTGCTTGATACGTGTGCAAAGAAGGAAGTTGTGTTGGTAAGAATGGGAATATGAATGGCATCTGAGGCCTACACATGTGTCAGACTCTGTCAACACACCATCATGTCACTGGTGTTGAAATGATATATATCCCATTTCCAAGACTCAGTGTATTTCTGCCGCCAGGGTACAGCCTCCCAGCTGAATCAGTAGTGGAGAACGTCAGAGCTGGGACGACTTGGAAAAATCATCCAGTGCAACTCTCCTGTTAGAGGAATCGGGGCTACAAGATACAGTCACTTATCCAAAAGCATGTAGCCTTTCCACCAAATTTGTGCTGGGCATCTGTAGATATGGAGATAAGCCGCATCTGTTGCCCAGGGGCTTATAGGCGGGTGAGGGCTAAGAGACAAATGTTGTGATAAAACGTGATAAATACAATAGCAGTAAATTCATAGTTCCAAAGTAAAGAATAGAACAAGTGCTCAAGAGGAGCCTGAGAGGAACTGATGTTATATCCATTCATTTATTACATGAATATTCATTGAATACATCAATGTGTTGCTAAGCACTGGTCTAGAACAGCAAACAAAAGCAGAGTGACTACTTTTATGGGGCTCTTATGTTAGCGTTCTCTGGAGGAATATGAAAAGTAAACTTGTGTGTAATAAAGCACATGGAGATGAGTGATAGTGAGGAGAAGATGAAGAAAGCAGAATAGAAAACCAGAAAATGGCTGGAGTGGGTTTGTGCTCTACCTTAAATAGGATAAAGTAATTCGGCACAGGGGCTGGAGAGATGGGTGAGCAGTAAAGAGCACTGGCTGCTCATCCAGAGGACCTGGGCTCAGTTCCCAGTGCCCGTATTTCAGCAACAACTATCTGTGTGCAGGCAAAACACCTATATACATAAAAGTGAAAAGACATAATAAAATAACTAGGTCTAGACTGGAAAGTACTCAGGGAGAGCATCTAGGAAGAGAGTTGGGGATGGAAGCAGCAGCAAGTGCAAATGTCCTCAGGTGGGAACATGCTGGGAGCATTTGGAGAAGGATGGAGAAGTACATGTGACCCATTCAAGCTAGGAAAATGGAGATGTGACCAAAAAAGGTACAGATACACATCAGTGGGGGCAATGGACCCAGCAGGGACTTATAGGCCACTATGCTTTGAATTTACCCACCAAAACTCACTTGGAATTCTTTATTGTGAGGTGTTAAGAGGTGGGATAAGATGGAACCTTTAAAAAGTGATTAAATAATGTGACCACCCTCTGTAGTGGGTTTATGTAGTCGTAGAGTAATAGATCGAGCTGAGGGATTATCTCAAGAACGCAACTGTAACTTAAAAAAAAAAAAAAAAAAACACCTTTGGTCCTGGCAGTCGTATGTGTCCCTAGGGTAGTCTGATGCTCTACACTACCTGGGAAGTGTAGAGTCATCAAGCCAGCAGGGAGGCCTTCATTAGGAAGCTGACACCAGCACCATGTTCTTTGGCTTCCAGAACAGGAACAAAGCAAACCTCCTTTTTTAAAAAAAAATAATAATAATTACTCAATTTGTGATATTTGGTTTCTGAAATAGAAAAAGAACTAAGATATAGGCCATAGGGAAAATTTAGAGTCTAATTCCAAATTCGATGGGCTTGCGTTGGAGAAATATAAACAGAAGAATGTGGTTTTATTTAGATTTTTTGGGAAATCCCTCTGGATGCTGTGCACATGATGGGACTTTTTGAGATTGGTGAATAATGGTGGTGGCATTCTGATTTGGGCATCGAAGGATGGAAGAAATCAGGCAGAGCCAGCTCGGAGCATGGGAATGGTACCACAAAGTATACACTGGGCATGCTCCAGAGTACCTTCCCATCACTCCCTGTAGGTGTGACAATGCCTCTTGGTAACACATTCCCAGCCCACACAGGCTGAGCAGCAGACTAATAGGCAGCTCTTTTGTTAGGATGCAACATGAGGCAGCTCAGCGGATGCCTTGTTGACTACATTCAAAATTCTGGGTCAAGTACTCAAGAAAAGGGGCAGAACTCACTTAAGAGCCGAGTAAGCATTTTGATGCAAAGTGTAGTCATCTGGCCTCCAATTATTGTCAGGACACAACTTGCTTCTGTTTGTGAAGCCATCGAAAACTTAGAGACATGTCGGGGGCACAGCCTGCAGTAGGATGTCAGTGATTGATTTATAATTGGTTTCTCATATGAGTTCTCTGACTGTAGACTGTCTTCTGAAACTAAGCTCAATGCCTTAAACTGTGGGTTATTAAAAAAACACATCGAAGGAATAGTTGAGATCTGGAAGACTGATACTCTTTGTGTTCCTAATTGTAAATTGGGGGGGGGGGGAATAAATGGTTATAACCATCATACTTACAAAGTAAGAATCCAATATTTAGTGAATTTGTTTGAAGGCATTTCAATGTGTTGTTTTCCAGAATTGCACTGAGGTATGGAATGATTTTCCCTCCATATGCATGAGGAATTGGTCCAAGACTCACAGATACAAAATCTTTCATATGAATCACTATGATGCTTACCGGAGGCCTAGGCACATCCTCTGGTATGCTTTAAGTCACCTCTGGAATATTTATAATGTTCAATACAGTGTAATGCTATGTAGATAGCTGCTATTCTCTGTTGTTTAGGGAAAATGAAGAGAGTCTGTGCATATTCAACACAGACACAGGTTTTATGACTATTTAAAACCCATGGCTAGATGAAACCATGGATGCAGAACGCATGCGGAAGGAAAACAGATTACACACTAGAAGGTAAAGAGATAAAAACTAGAAGAGAGAACATGGGGTTGTATGGTGTGGAGCAGAATTAAGAGTATATGTGTGTACAACCACACACTCTTGGATCTGTTTCTGACTCTCTTGGTGAACCTGATACATTGATTCACATTTTTTGGCTTCAGGTTTAGTAAGCTTTTCAAAATGATTAGCATATGATTATATATTTTTTACTATTGAATTCTATTATTTATTTATACTGTAAAACACATTTTAAACTGGGTCAAAAACATTTTTCAAGTTTTATCACACATCTCATTTCCTTTCTCTGTTTCTTCTATCTTCTTCTTGAAGCAATGTGAAGGGCAAGCTGGTCTTGTTTCTTCCTTTTGTTTTAAAGCCCCATGGACTAGGGACGTGATTCAGCAGAAGAACATGGGTCTAACATGTGTAAGGCTCTAGGGTTATTCTCCAGTACTGTGGTTAATCATTCAACAAACACAAAAAAATAAAATTCTGTGTGACACAGAATGCTCCTCCCCAGCCCGCACAGATCAAACGTTAAGAATGTTTGACTGGCTCACACTCTGTAGGTCACCGCTGCCTCAGTCTAGATGCCCTTTGGATTTGCAATGAGTCAGGTAGAAAGCTTTAGGGTCGAGATCATCAGAAGACCATTCATCCTGTCAGGTTCATTGAGCTCCTTCAACCTGCTGGCTCCTGTGCTAAATGAACAAGAGACACCAATGCGAGCTTTCTGGCATCAGTTCAGTCATTTTCAGGAAAGTTAGTGAATATGATCACTTTTTCATTCTCCTTTGCCATGTATTATATTAATGAGTTTTCTTTCTTAGTCAAGGTCTTCCCTTGTCACCTAACGTACCCATGTGGTTTTGTAGATTATGAATGTCATGTACTTTTAAGTCATTTCTATTTCTGTAACTTGTTTTTATATGTCTCATAAAATTGTTGCAAGTTTGCTGGGGATGTATCTCAGTGGCAGGGTGTTTGCCTACCAATACACAAGTTCTGGATTCAAGTTCCAGAAGTATAACAAAAAGTGCTTCAAACATGAATAGACAGTTTTTCCTCTGTTGTTTATTAAATTATCACTTTTTAAATTTAGTTGAACAAAATAAATTCTGATAGACATAAAGATCAATTTTTGAGTTCCCTGTTCTGTTTCTTTGTTTTATCTGTCTACTCTGTGAATATTGTCAAATTGATTTGATTCCAAAGCTTTTAAATTTTTTCTTGATATCTGATGAGGAGGAACCCTATTAGTAATTTTCCCTTGTATGATTTTATTGACTATTCTTGGACATTTTTATTGTGTTCTATAAACTTTGAGGTACTTTTGGATTCTTAATTGAATATTTCTTGGATCCCTATTGGAACTTTATTAAAGTTATAAATTGACTTTGGGGAAAAGAACGATTTAATTATACTATGTATTACCTAAGGACATGATGTGTCTGACAATTTGTTAAGACCTTGTTTTATTATCTAAAAAAATTATTTACTATTTGGTAAAAAAAATCCATAAAAATCAGTAAAATTTATATTTGAAAAAATGTTTTCAATGAACATGAGA
Organism: Lophiomys imhausi; assembly: GCA_907164525.1. Taxonomy (NCBI): domain Eukaryota; kingdom Metazoa; phylum Chordata; class Mammalia; order Rodentia; family Muridae; genus Lophiomys; species Lophiomys imhausi. The sequence continues at coordinate 27,474 of CAJQZJ010006256.1, read as the reverse complement.
AATAAATGATTATAAAATATAAAAGACTTTTAAAATTAATAAGGATAGAAAAATGGGCAAAGGTCATGAGTAGTGTATTTATAGAAGGGTAAATCCAAATAGTTACAAACACACAGAAAGATGTTAAATAGTTATCAATGTTTTCAAATTTATTATCATTATGTTGTAATACTAGGGATCAAATCCAGGGCCCCTCACATCTTAGGTAAGCATTTTACTAGCCCCATTTTCAAATCTGCATACCAATATTTCTCAACTTTTTATCTGTTGCCTCATCTTCAGTAGTTAACCTGTGCTCTGCTGTCTATTTTCAGCAGGTAGCCTGCGTTATAGGTAACTGCTGTGAGGACTGCTTTGGAGATTGTAGAATACTTAGCAGACTCCCTGGCTTTGCTCAGTAGGAGTTAGTAGTCCCCATCCTTTAATCATGACAATAAAAAAAAAATCTCCAGACAATGAAAATCATCTCCCCTGGGGGCAAAATCATTACACTTTGAGAACTACTGTTTTACACCTATTAGAAAAACTAAAACCACAAAAGCAACAAACCAGATCCTTCTTGTCCTTCCACTATCTCTGACTGCCTTTCCTGCCATCAAGAGAAATTTTGCTTTCAGAAGTAATTTCAGTGGTGGGTAGGAAGGGACAGAAGGCTAGAGAGGACTGTAATGGGAGGAGTTGAAGTACAGGGTGTTGAAAAAAATATTCAAAATACATTGTATGACATTCTCAAAGAATTCATAAAACTATTGCAAAAAAATACTTTTCAACAATTCTCATGACTACCCCTGTAATCGGCATGCAATAAATATAAATATCCTTATATTTGCTATCTAAAATGTAAGCTGGCCTAGCTTTAGCTTTTTCTAAGAACTGAGAAATACCTATTAAAAAGTTTAAATATACATTCTTCAACTGGGTAATTCCATTCAGGAAATAAATGAAATTAGGCATATATAAACATTTATTGTGCAGTGATTTAATCATACTACTGTTAACAATGACTAAAAACTAGAAGCAGTATAAACACCACAAACAGCGAATGGTTAAATAAATTATAGTACACCCACACAACAGATTGTTGTATAGAAGGTACTAGAAGTATATCTTATTAAATGGGATATTTTCCACATAGTACTCCTCAGCAAGATAAACAAGAATCAGAAAGTGTATAACATAATCCTACTTCTTTCAAAACATATACCCCTACATATGAGTGTGAAAAACATCCTTTAATATCCTATTTATCCCTACTTCAAGGGCAAACATAGTGTGTAGAATATAGAAAAAGCTCTTATAATTCAATAACAAAAAATTTTTAAGGGGCAAAGAACTTGAATGAACATTTCTCCAATAAAGATATACAGATAGGCAATAAATACATGATCAACATTATCAGTCTCTAGGGAGGTTAAATACCAAAACCATGTGATACCACATCACACTTAGCTAAGCAGGCTACCCCTTAGAAAGGAAAATACACACTGATGAGGGTGTAGAAGAATCAGACGTGCTGGCTATTGCTTGTTTAAAGTAAAATGGCACAGTTTCTATGGAAAGCAGTTTGTCAGTTCCTCAGACAAAACAGAATTCCCACATGATGCAGTAACCCATCTCCTTGGAAACACACATTCAAACACTTACACACAAAGGTTTATAACTCACAACAGCCAAAAAGTGAAAACAAACCAAATATCCATCAACTAATGAATAGATGAGCCAAATGTGGCTCAGGGTTCAACTATAAAACAGAAAGAGTATCAATTTATGTTACAGATGAAACGAAACATAAGGTCTTTATGCTAAATAAAAGAAACCAGAGGTGAAAGGTTGCATGTATGAAACTCCCGTGTAGATATATTCTTACTGGCAAAGGTGCTTAGTATTTCCAGGCACTGTGGGTAAGGGATGGGTGGGGGCTAAAGCTCCGTAAGTGTGGGTTTGTTTTATGGGGTTGAGCACGTCTCTTATCACGAAAGGGGTGATGGTTCCACAGTATTAGAAATGCACTAAGCCACTGAGCAGTCTGTTTCAACACTGCTTATTTTGCATTGTGTGATCATTGCCTCAACTTAAAAACACATATTCTATGACTGTACTGTCCAGAACGTGACCATTTTTATCTCATCTCAGAAGTTAAATGGGGTCGGGTGCAGTTAATACTCGGATGAGAGTATATATATAAACTTCTGCATTATTTTCCTATCGTTGCAAGTTCGCACAAATTTACCATATGAAAACAACTACTGCAGCTTAGGTCACAGCTGAGTGTAGCCAGATGGGCTTAGGTCGGGTCTCTATTTAGGGTTTCACAGGCCAAATCCAACACGCTGCCTAGACTTTCCTTTGGAGGCTCTGAGGAAAAACCCACTCCAACCCCACTCCAACCACGGTGTCACAGGTTTGTTGTTTTAAAAAAACCCAAAAATCCCAATCGTTCCAAGTTCTACTTTCCCAGTGAAGACTCGGGAGCTAGACTGGGGGTGGGGGGTGGGGGGTTAGGGGTGAAAACCTGCTAGCTCAGAGAGGCCGAGAACGCACCCAGCTGACCTTCCCACTACACAGATGTCACAGAAGAAAAAAGTCCTTTATCTTTCTCCATGCTTTTTTTGTTTGGTTGGTTGGTTTTGTTTTTGTTTTTTGAGAGAGGATTTCTGTGTAGCCCTATCTGTCCTGGAACTCACTCTGTAGACCAGGCTGGCCTTGAACTCAGAGATTGGCCTGCCTATGCCTCTGAGTGCTGGGTTTAAAGCTTCCACCACCTGACTCTCCATGCTTTCTTAAATGCCCTTCTCTTTAATGTCCCTCCTTTCTGTTTACTTAGGTTCACTCCCTGTCAGACTGGTTACTTGCTCCTCCTCTCTACTTTAAAGCTCTTGGATTAAAGGTGTGTGCTAGGGTTGAGCCACACCACGAGTACTTATTTATAGTAAACAAAAAGCTGTAGGATCAAAGACTGAGCAATTCCGCAATTAGAAACAGATTTTTCCAGTTCACAATCTCAGGGTCCACAATGTAATCAAATACACTGCAACTCATGGTGATGACTGTAGTTTTTTAAGACAGGCTGTCACTATATATACAATCTGTCCTGGAATTCCCTATGTCATTCAAGTTAGCTGTAAACTTGAAACCCTCCTGTCTCAGCTTACCAAGTGCTGGGATTACAGATGGGTGCTACTATCCTGGAAGTTTTTAGAAGAATTCGGTTCCATGAGATTGTAGGCCTGAGGCTTCCTTGCTGTCAACCAGGAGCCAGACTCTGTTGTCACAAGCTACCCACATGTCTCACTTCACAGGCAGCAGAAGATCAAGCAAGCCCTTCTCACCCTTCAAACAAATCTGGTTTCCTTGTCTTCTACCATGGGAAGAAAATTCTCTGCTTACAAAGGGCGTCTGTGGTTAGGCTAGCTAGATAATTACATTTTTGTCATAAAGTGTTACACAATCACAGGAGAAGTATCTCATCAAATCCACAGGTTTCATGCTACACTCAAAGATTATATAAGGGCAAGGGTCATTTTGGATCATTGTTAGAATTCTGCCTGTTATGACCTCTTTCTGAAAAATAAAAAGCCATTTTCTACCCAGTTCAAGAAAAATTGTTTATATCCAGACTCGTTGCAAAGAAGACTGGAAGTACTTCAATATTTAATCTATAGCAAGGAGAGTGATGTATGGATTAAGCAGGTTTCCAAGCCTCAACGAATAAATAGAAGGCTGACTTTAGAAGACAGACATCTCAGTATAAGGCCCCTGCCTCCTTGTTACTTTATTTTTATTTCTTTTTTCTTTGTCTATTAAAACACTACATGTGCATGCAAAGCAGCCAAGAGAACTACTCCAGCTTTCTCTCTATAGTTGTGATGAGAAACTGGCTTAATGGCGGGAATTTAGGTGACAATATATTTAATAGACCAGATGTTCTTGAATGTTTTGGTCTCAGAGCTCTTGTTATTGAGGGCTTTTGATTTCCATGGGTTAGAACTATTGATATTATCAAGACAGTAAGTTCAACCTAGAACACTTTAAACATAGCACACAAGCACACATTCTGTTAGTCTTCAAACTGATATCATCACGTTATATACTCTGGAGGACAAAAGGCATGAAGTCTTCCCCAGATCATCCTTTGAAAAGACTCTGTGAAAGACGTCAACACCACACCTTGCACTTTTACAAATTGATCCACTCGCACATCTCCTTGTATTCACTCATGCAGCTCGATCTGCTGTGAAAATAGGACAGAGATGGTATGTAAGTCTAGCAAAAAAAAAAAAAGTCATACAGAGGGCGATCGGTGAAAAAAAGGACTGGGGATTCATGTCATGTTTTGCCCTTGAAAAACTTCGTCAAGAAACTGCGCTCTTGTTACCTCGTTTTATGTTTCCGTGAAGAAATGTCCATGATTGCTTTAGTGATTGTGGATTTTCCATTCTCCTTTGAACTGGCCAGGAATGCTTCCTTGAGCAGGAACCCGGGCTGTGCCAGGGTTTCGCACAGTTAGCTTTCTCAGTCTCACCTGCCAGCCCTCAGATATCTAGTCTGTCCTCCTCCCGGGAGAAGTAGTGACTCAAGCAGAATTAATGAAACCTCAGATCGACCTCACTAACAACAGCAGACTTCATCAGTTTGAGAGAGGAATCTCAAGACCGGGAGTCACTGTGGCCAGAGGTGCAGGAGGGCCAGCAGCACAGGGTTTCCTTGGAGAATGACTGGGTGTGAGTTGCCTGTCTAAATGGATGGATAAGACATTTTGCTTCAAACCATGACCTCCCAGTGTGGGGTAGGGTGGGGGTTTAGCTGCCTTTACCTCTGCAACCCTCGGGGTATTTCGTGAGCAACACACTTCCTGGAACTTTGAGCCTATTTTAGGGCCTTGGCCTTTAGGGAGATTTCCTTTACTTAAGGTATACTGTAGTTAATTGTTCTTAGTATACTGAGAACAAAAAGTGACGAAATTAAGCAAAAGCCTCTTGCTGACTAACTCGATCATTCTCGTTTTCTTTCGGTCTTTAATAAGAACCCCAAAAGCTCAGCCTCTCGGGCTTTTCGTCTTCCTGCGGCAGATGAAAACAATGCTTAAAAACCAAAACCAAACCAAACCAGCAACCACAAAGCTGTTGGAGGCCAGGGACTGCATTCTCCCACCTCACGGCCAAAGGTACGCAAGCCTGGGTCGCTGCGTCTCCCGGGAGTCGGAGGACCGACTAGACCTCCGAGGGCTGGCGGGAGAGACTGAGCTGGCTCACCGAGCGGAAGTGCACATCTGGGGATCCCGCTCCAGGGAGCGTTCCAGACGCGTGATCGGAAAATGCCAGGTGACCGAGCCGACTGGGGTGTGTGTGTGTGTGGGTATGCAGGATCCCCGCCAGTGTCCGGACACAGTCCCTTAACAGTCCCAGACCCCACCACGCCAGAGACTCGCCGTGCGGCCCTAGCAGCCAGCCGCGTCTCTCGAGTCGCTGACCAATGGGGAAGCCGGGAGGTTGGCTGCGGCCCGTTGGAGGGGGCAAGGGGGCGAGGGGGCGGATCCCGGGGGCGTGGCTCCTGTGCGCCCTGCGGCGGGCTGGGCCTGGCGGAGGGCCAGGCTCCGGGCAGACCTGGGGCACCGGAGGGCGGCGGGAGGCGGCGGGAGGAGGCGGGGGCTCCGAGCAGCCGGACCCTGGCGCGAGGCAGCGTCGCGCGTGGTTACAAGTGCCCGTGGCGGGCCGCGGCTGGAGCCCGCTCCGGTTGGCAGACCGGGAGGAGGGAGCCCGTGTCGGCGTCCAGCCCCTCGCGCCCAGGATGGATGTTCCCGCCCGGGTGTCCCGACGAGCGGCGGCGGTGGCGGCCGCGATGCTTCTGCGTACAGCCCGCGTCCCTCGCGAGGGCTGGTTCCTGCCCACCGCTCTGCTCTGCGCCTACGGCTTCTTCGCAAACCTCCGGCCGTCCGAGCCCTTCCTCACGCCCTACCTGCTGGGGCCGGACAAGAACTTGACCGAGAGAGAGGTAGGCGCGGCGCGTGGTTGCAGTGGGCCTGCGGTGGAACCCGGGAGCGGGCTATGTAGATAAATGATAGGATTTCTGCTAGCTTGGAAAAGCACGTCGTTCTCTGCGTTGCCTTACTCTTTGAGTTTCTAACACATAAGCAAGAGTGGCCGCAGCCCGAGTGCATGTGTGTTTTAGACCATTTATGAAAGGTGCTGTGTGGTAACATAATCCGATTCTGCCGCGACAAGTCCTGCGGGAGCTGCTGGGGACAAGGGACAGTGAGTGAATTAGGAAAACAGTAAGGGCTACTTTGGATAGAATATATATACCTGTATGTATATATAGGTATGTATGTATGTGTGTGTATGTATGTGTGTTAGTTGGCACTGCTTTTGTGAAAGGGTTCCCACTTTATTTCCTCTCCTTGGCTTTCTTATCCGTTCACTGGATGCTACCAC
>CAJQZJ010006256.1:10801-21033 GCA_907164525.1 Lophiomys imhausi | reverse complement strand
CCATCTGAATTTGGCTTGTTAAATTAGGTGAGATTATGTCCAAAGATATCCTGCCCCCTCTGAAGTCCATCTCCAGGATGAAAACAAATAGTATCATATAGTTGGCACTTAGTTTTTCTTGTATTGTGAGTTGTTCCTTACCTACAGGTGGAGTTTTGTATGCTGTGATCACACAGTCCATGATCAAGAACACATTCATTTGCTTAAGAAAAAAACTTGTAAGCGTAGGTCCCTCCGAAGTGCATAGTGTACTTTAGAAAAATGCCTGACTCCTCTAGTTAAAACACATTATCCAGCCGGGCATGGTGGCAGGCTCCTTTAATCTCAGTCGGATCTCTGTGAGCTCAAGGCCAGCCTGGTCTACAGAGTGGATTACAAGATAGCCGGAGCTGCAGAAAGAAACCCTATCTTAAAAAAAAAAAAAAAAAAAAAACCATTATCCCAGTAGTTGGTTTTGGCAAATATATATATGTATATATGTGTGTATGTATGCATGCATGTATGTATGTGTAGACTGAGAAAAAAATTAAACCAGTGCTACTCCAATATACTTTCCTTGAATACCAAAAAGGGTGAAAGCTGAGGTCTAATGCCTTTCCCTACTATCAACTGAGTGGACACTGGGTAATTGTCTCCTTTTTCCTATACCTCTTTCCTTCCTTGCCAGCCTGCTTCCCTATCCAAGTTGCTGTAAAATATTACTCCCATTTAAACCGTCCTGGCATTGCCAGCATCTCTTTTGTGGAGCAGCTAACCCAGTAACTCAGCATAACAGGTAGGAGCCAGAGGTGGCACTACCAGGCTCATTTCAGACTGACAGGATATAGTTACTCAGAGTCCGGTTTGTTGCTGCAGTGTGCCTTTATTCAAGGTCACTTGAGAAACTGTTGAGAGTCAGTGTTGATTCCTGGATTCTTTGACATTTAGCAGTACAGTAGACTCCTGCCCAGATGTTAAATCCTGTTTCTTCTTCTTATAGATCATTTCACAGTTATTCATTATCCACATGTATTTTGGCACTGGTTAAAGCCAACAGTAAATGGAAAAAAGATAAAGGCTTCCAATCAGAATGATTTTCCAAGAGGGAAATTATGACTTGGTTATAAGAAAGTGTTATTCTGTAGGTCTATAGCCAGTAACCTGTGGTGTAGGCGCTTGCCTGACAGAAGCATGTGAGGAGAAACGTGCTCTTGCTCTTGGTGCTGATATTTGAAAGTTGATCTGTTTTGTCATGGGACCTGGATTGAGAGCTCCTTTGTGCTGTGACGATCACATGTTCTGTCTTATCAGAAGGCCTTGCGTATGACGGGGGGGGGGGGTGTAGGACTATAACAGGGTGCTGGGCCCAGTAAATACTTGTTTATTGTTATCATTGTGTTACCAAAGTAGCCTTGAACTAGTTAGTGGTCCTCCTGCCTCAGTCCACAGTCATGAACCACCACGCCCTTTAAATTGATAAAGGATGGGATGAAACTTTGAAATCAATTATGATCACAATTATGAAATACACAATGAAACTTTGGTAATCAATTAAGCACAGCTACTGCTGAAAGTTACATAAAGAGCTTTATTAGAGTGAACAGTTGAGCAAAACTCTGGAACAAAAGAAGATTGGGTGCTGAAGGAAGCAATAGAGGACATTCTAAAACTTCTAACATAGTAATTGTATGTATTCTTTTTTTTGTTGTTTTGTTTTTTTTGAGACAAGATTTCTCTGGGTAGCCCTTGCTACCCTAGAACTCACTCTGTAGACCAGGCTGGCCTTGAACACAGTGTTCCACTTGCCTCTGCCTCCCAAGTACTGGAATTAAAGGCGTGCACCACCACACCCGGCCTCATTTGTTATTGTAATAATTTAAGAAGCACATGCAGACAGGATTCAGTTCACCTCCTCCGTTTCCTTATGTTTGGAGCCCTTGATTGGGTCCCTTCCAGTTATTCATAAACTATATAATCAGTTGTTGTTGACTACAGCCATTCGGGAGCATAGTAGAATGCTGACTGGCATAAATAACCCTTTAATACATTTCTAAGTTGTGAGTTCCTTACAGAAGAAGGAACTCTTCAGTATTTTTGCTGTCCAGAGAATGAGGTTCGTAGTTGAACTGGTTCTAGTTGATATAGTCCAGGAGCCTATTTTCAATTCAGTCTTCTAGTTTTCAGACTTTTGAAAACTAAATAATTGATCATGCATTTAATTCTTGGAACAAACAGTCCGATAGCACAGGTTCTATCTTCTTGTGCTGATGATAAAAGATTATTTGTAAGGGGGACTGAAAAACCCCTCATTTACAATCACCCAGCTTACCCTTTTCAACTTTATGGTACTATTAGAGCAGCACTCAGGCAGTGTGTCGTTTTGGATTTTGATTTTGACCTTTTCCCTGAGCTAGCAATGATACTTCGTTGCAATGTTGAGCAGTAGCAGTGAGTTACAATTCCTTTTCAGCCATTCATCCAGGAAGGAAAATAACTGATTGTCTGCAGGGCACTGTGCTGCTGATAAGGTTCTGTAGCATGTGTATCTTAAATATATTTTTAATCTTGTGTGTGTTTTCAGAAATGAGGGGGGTGGTGCATTTAGCCTGAGGTAAACATAGGATGTCTTCCTCAGTCACTCTCTTCTTTATTTTTTTGAAACAGAATCTCTCACTGAACTTGAAGCTCATCAAATCGACTAGGTTAGCTAACTGGCCTGCAAGCCCCAGAGAACCTCCTGTCTCCTTTTACATGAATATGGGGGATCTGAACCCAGGTCCCTGTGCTTGTATGGCAAGCACTTTACCAACTGGACAATCTCTCCAGCCCAAGTACATTTTTTGATTTCTGTTCAGCTGATAGCTGGTTTATTAGCACTTACCCATCCTGAGTCGGGGAACAGCTCTTACTTACACCACAAGTAATGGAGCTGAAATTCCAAATGCAGTATTTCTCATTTAAAATGTATTTTAAAGATCATATTTACAGCAACCCAATTTAAAATTGTGCCTAAAAAAGAAAACAGCAGTAAGTTCTAGTTAACTTTATGTTATATAAATCAAAATAGCTAAAGCAAGGATTCAGTATTCCTATTATAAAGAAATGATAAATGTTTGAGATAATAAATAACCTAAATATCCTTAGTTGGGTATTGCAAGGTGTATACAAGAACCAGGATACACTGTATCTGATAAATATGTACAACTATATAAAATAATTTTAATATAGGAAAGGAAAAATAAAACACCAAAAACTTACACTTTATTTCATGTTATAAATAAGTAAGAAGGGCACAAATGTTGCCAATAACTCTTTCACCAAGGGAGTGTCATTCCATCAAGGCATAATACAGTTGTACTCTTTTCTTCTGCCCCGCCCAAAAAAAACCCCGTAAAATCAGAGAAGCCTCACTACACACTGGTGTTAGAGGGGTGACCCATAATGCATTGCCCATGCTTTAGTGGATGCCCCTATATCCACACCTGTGTACGTGTAAGCAGTACCAATTGAACTCTGGGTTATAGACGGAAGCAGAGTGGACAAAGAGGAGGAAATAGGAATGAAGTTGGTGGGAGTGGTGTCAAAGGAGTTGGAGGGCAGTAGTAGGAATAGATATCATCTAAATACTTTGTATTATATATGAAATCATAAAGGATTAATAGTAGTAATACATTTAACAGATAAGAATTGACAGTGATCTCATTTCCAAAACCTTTATTGGTCATCCTTGTGTTTTCCAAACTTTATACTGGCTGTTAAGTTATACAGAGGAGTGCTGGTTCCAGCTCTCAGAAACCTTAAAGATGCTGGGCATGGGTGAGTTAAAAAAAAAAACCACGTCTAAATCTCAGCACTCGGGAGGCTAAAACAGGATGGTCAAAAGTTCAGGCTAGTTTGAGCTACATAGTGCTTTTGAGTCCAGTCTGGGCCACATAGCAAGATGCTTGGTACATGGAAAGGCTTTTATTATGAAAAAATACTGGAGAGGGGATAGGCAAGGCTCCTCCAGATAGGTATCTGAACTTACTGTCGTCAGTGATTTATTTGGTTAATAAGGGAATGTGGGTAGGCTGTTTAGTAAGAATAAATTTTGGTTTTGGGTCTTTTGATCACTGATGAGTTTTTATTTTTTTTCCTTACCAGGTCTTCAATGAAATTTATCCAGTATGGACATACTGTTACTTGGTGCTGCTGTTTCCTGTGTTCCTTGCCACAGACTACCTCCGTTACAAGCCTGTCATTCTGCTTCAGGGATTCAGCCTTATTGTTACATGGTTCATGCTGCTCTATGCCCAGGGGCTGCTGGCCCTTCAGTTCTTGGAACTCTTCTACGGCATCAGCACGGCCACTGAAGTCGCCTATTACTCCTACATCTACACTGTGGTGGACCTGGGTATGTACCAGAAAGTCACAAGTTACTGCAGAAGCGCCACCTTGATTGGCCTCACAGTGGGCTCCGTCCTGGGGCAGATTCTTGTCTCCGTGGCAGGCTGGTCACTGTTCAGCTTGAATGTCATCTCCCTCACCTGTGTCTCTGTTGCTTTTGCCGTGGCTTGGTTTCTGCCTATGCCACAGAAGAGCCTCTTCTTCCACCACATTCCTTCTTCCTGTCAGGGAATGAATGGCATCAAGGTACAAAATGGTGGCACCGTCACTGATACCCCAGCATCTAACCACCTTCCTGTATGGGAGGACATGGAGTCAAAAATCCCTCTAAATTTAGATGAGCCTCCCATGGAGGAACAGGTGAGTTCAGCCTTAAATATGACATTGCTGTTCTGGGTGTTGGCTAAGGGCAGTGAAACAGACAGGCAAGCCCATTCATTGGCCCGTTCATCCATTAAGATGCAACTGGTTTATGTAAGGGATAATCAATTTATCCTCCCCTAGAGTGCTTGATCCTCAAAGTCAGCCTGGCAGAGCGTGTCCTGGGCTGTGTCCCTGTTTTTATATCCCTGCTCCTTGGTATATATTTGAAAAGCACTCAAAGTGTTTGCCTAATGAGTGTTTGACATGATTCATTTGCTGATTTGTGTCTACTTGTAGCTTGTGGATTGAAGCTCAAAGTATTTAAAGAGACAAAATTATTTCCCTTTTCTGTGCTGGAGGTGATATTTGTTATTTATTCATTTTTAAATGATGCTTTGTTGTTTTGTTGTAGAAGGGTAGTAAATGAATGATAGGAAGAGAATAACAGAAAAATTCAAGATATGATTATAAAATTCTTTCTTAGAAGAGGGGTCCAGTACTTAAAACAATCTACTCCTTCTTTGTAACCAAAAAGACAAGTTAACTCCCCAGTTCATTTTTTTTTTTTTAGTATGGGGTGTGTGTGTGTGCGTGAATGTGTGGTTTTTGTGTCGCCTGTCAGGTTATAGGGTGTGAGGGACAGGGACAAGATTCATTCCAGCTACAGTGAAGCAGTTTGCATTTTCCTGGAATGTGTTTGGCAATAAGCCTATTAACATTCCTGTCTTGCTTAGGGGATCTAAATTACAGGTTTTGTAGGCTGAATGAGAATGCAGAACTACTAGGAATAGCTGGACTATACCGAAAGTTAACCTAGTAGTTTCTCTCCAGACTATAAAACTCTCACTCAGGTAACTAGGTATAATCCCAAGGAGCCTGAGTCCTGCTCTACAGACTGGGACACACCTGTAGAGTCATGGAACACACCTCTGACTACTCAGAGGACCATCTTCAGTCAGAATGACCAGGGATTAAGTATTGAAAAAATGCTGATTCTGGCATAATTTGTTCAATGGCACTGGAGAGTCAACAAAGGGTTGCTGGGGAAGGAGAGAGGTCTGATCATTTGCTAGCTCTCATGTAGTAGGGAAAACATAGATGCTCTTCCGATTGCTTTCAATGTGTTTCAGTAGCTTTAGCTAAACTGAATTTATATTTAATAGTTATATAAGCATGTACTTTAAATATCAACATTAGTTATAGTTATAAAATTTTTATAGAGCAGTGGGTTTTTATCATTTTGGACTCTAAGAAATATATTGGAAAGAGCATTTTTCTTAACAGCCTCTACATACAAATGTGTGTATAATTTTTGTGTAATAGAAATGAAACTTTACAGGACAATACTTTATTCCCTTATAATCTATCTTATTTGCTTTTTATAATTCAAGTCACTGTCTATTAAATATAATTTATTGCCCACTGTGAGTTGAGTTAAAGTTTCAATAGCTCTCTTATTCCAATGTGAAATTTCTTATTTATCAATGACTAAACATCAATATTTTGAACCTGGTGTGGTAGTACACACCTATAATCAGAGCTCTCCAATGCCGAGGCAGGAAGATGGCAAGCTCCATGTCAGCCTGGGTTACATTGTGAGGCCATTTCTGAAAATGACAGCAACAAAAATATATGCTAAAGAATAGGAAACTTAGCCGGGGACATGGTGGCGCATGCCTTTAATCCCAGCACTTGGGAGCCAGAGGCAGGCGGATCTCTGTGAGTTCGAGTTCAAGGCCAGCTTGGTCTACAAAGCAAGTCCAGGACAGCCAGGGCTGTTACACGGAGAAACCCTGTCTCAAAAAACAAAACAAAACAAAACAAAAACAACAAAAAAGGAAAAAAAACAAACAAACACAAAAAGAATAGGAAACCTTTAGAGGTGATTCTCCCAACAGGTCACAGAACAGTTAGGACATCTTAAATTCAAGGAGGACTGGATCTCATCTACTCTCTTCTTACAGAGATAAGATTGGGATCCAAGATCAATAACTTACACATCCTTGCACAAAAAACACTCACACAGAATTTAAAAGCATGCTTGAGACTCACATCTTACTTTACCTTGTAAAGTCTTTTACTGGGTGGCATTGTCAGACTGTGAGGTTAGCTACAGTGTGGGGGAAATTGCTTCAGTTAGGTTCCTGACACCCCAGGCTCTGCAGCTGATACAATGCTGACTGGGCAGGGCTTTGGTAGCTACACTGACTGGTCTTAAAACATTGCGGTTTTCCTGCAGAAATCATGAAGGGAGGCCAGGATATAGATGTGGGGATGGCAGAGCCATTTAGGCCAGCAAAAGTTATAATCAAATTAAAACACAGTTGTGGTGTTTATTTAAGAGTAGGCAGGTAGATGAGTGGTTTATCTTGACTTTTCAGAAAGATTAAGTTGGAAGAATCAGAGTGATAGTCCAGTTGCCTTAAAATTACCATTATGTATTGAGTTCTTTTTAGAGCAAAGGTGGTGGCAGCATTGAGGGAGGAGCCACCTAAGCCAGTGATTTTTCTTTCAGGGGAGCTGGAGTTAAGCTCAGTGGGAGACCACTGGCCTAATGTGTAAGGCCCTAACCCTAGCGCTGAAAAAAGTACAGCTTCATCTGACTTGGTGGGCACTCGTCTTCTATCCCATTGTTCTGGAGACTAAGCCTAGAAGACTTCAAGGGCAGGGCCAACCTAGACTACATCACAATGTGTCATATTAAAATAAAATAAAGTTGAAATGAAAGCCCTCCCTGGGCATAGAGATTGCCCTGTCAATTCTCCTTAACAGTGTTCTCAATATGGAGGCGCTGTATAGACTTTCAGTAAGCATTCCTAGTGTGCCTGTTAGTGTTCCTCCTTAGTATTTAATAGTTTTATTTCTAGCAGCAGGATGTAATTTCCTGTAATGTTTTAAAGGAAAAAAAACTCACTTCTGGTACTTCCTAGGCAAGCTAATTAATTCTGCACTCCCTTATTTCCTCATCAGTGCATCTGTATTTTGATTATAAATGGGGTAGTATAAAGCTCTCAGATGAGCACACAGTGAGCATTTCATACACAGGAGTTGTGACTAATGTTGCCACTAACCATAGATCATCAAACAGCTTTCCCCCTCTACTGTGTGTGTTGTGTTTGTAAATAATCTTTCCTCTCTACTCAAATGGATATAAACATAATTGCAAATAAGTATAGATGTGTGTGTCCGAGTGTGTGGATGCCCACATGTGCACGTGCCCGTGTGTGTGTGTGTGTGTGTGTGTGTGTGTGTGTGTGTGTGTGTGTGCGCAACTTCACGTGGAAACGTTGGACAGCCACTAATTTGCCTAAGGTCATGTAAATGTAAACAGTGAAGTCAGGACTGTAACTGACACTTGCTTCAGGGCTCCTGTCCTTCTGTTGTTCCTTTCAAATATAAATGTTTTACTTGAGTGATATAAGCAGTTGGTTTTTAAAAGGAAAAAAAAAATCTGTGAGATAGAAAACTGAGCTTGTATGGTGGCCTGCACAGTTACTGCCACGGTGTTGGAGCTCTGTTTCCATTTGCTGTGCAGGAGGAGGCCAAGCCAGACCAGCTGCGTGTGTTGCGAGTCCTCTGGACCGACTTCTTGATCTGTTACTCCTCCCGCCCTCTGCTCTGCTGGTCGGTGTGGTGGGCCCTCTCCACCTGCGGCTATTTCCAAGTGTTGAACTACACGCAGGGATTGTGGGAGAAGGTGGTGCCTTTTCAACATGCTGATATCTACAACGGTGGCGTGGAGGCTGTTTCAACCTTGCTAGGTAAGCAGAGAAGGGTGGAAAGAGTCCACAGGTAGTTAAGCCAGCCATGGTCAGGTTTTCTCTCTCCTCCCAAATTTGAAGTAGCCCAAAGGAATGGCTTGTCCTGAGCTCTGATTTTCTAATTTAGGAGAAAACTTGAATGTAATCAAATAGTAGAGGACTATGACCAATGAACACATTTTCAAAAATGAAATGTACTAATTTTCAAGATGGTTTTCTTCTCTTATCCAAGTTCTACTTACCTGTGTTTACAGAGATTTTGAGTATTAGTGTTCTATAGCTTATGATGGTAGCTAATGTCTCTTGAGTGTTAATATGTACCGAATATTGTTCTGTAGAGAATATGTATATTAATTGTATTCCAAAATTCCTGATATAGTTACTGTTATTGTCATTATACATTGGAACCTTTGAACATGTTAGTTTGCCTAAGGTCATATAAACGGTAGCTAGTGAAGTAAAGATTGGAACTCAGGCATGTTGGCTTCAGAGCCCATGTCCTTGATGACAGGTTCAGTTGTCCCTTTCTAATTTGTTGCCCTGCTTTATTAGGTTGTTGGAAGATTCTACATAACAGCTCTGAGCACTACTAATCATGGCTGGCACCCAGAAAGCACCCCTGTATTTATAGCCCTATATTCACCATCATCACCCCTTCACTAAAGGGAAGAAAAACTGTTTTGCATATACTAGATTGTTTGTTGGCCTGAATACTGGGAGAGATGACTCGCCCAGCCATGTTGCCAAAGCAGATGCAGTGACTTTTCTGTGACTCTGGCCAGCGCATCAGGCCAGGCAGATACTTCCTTCGAAATACCCCTGGGCCTGTGTGCTCCTCTTCCGCCTAATTGCCACAAAGCTTAATTCAGTCTAATCTCAGTGACAACATGCTGTCCCACCAAGTTAAAAATTCTCTGAGTTTCAAGGAACTCCATGTTCTTGAGCTACCTAATTTATAAGCTTAAAGTTTTTTTTAATAATTTATTTTTTATTTCTTCAAGTTACATATCAATCACAATCCCCTCCCTACTCCCCCCTCCAGTCCCACCCTTTCACCCTCCTCCCCCTCAACCCACATCCTCTTCCTTTTTTTTAGTTTAAGGTATTTCTTTTTCCCTCCAACAGCTCTCCCTTTCAGTCCAACAAATGGTTCTTTCTCTTATAACTATAAATACAATACAAAACATCAGCTCCTGACAGCACCCCTATTCTACTCCAAGTAGAAGATAAGCTTAAAGGTTTTAAGATATAGCCCGACGTGGTGGTGTATGCCTTTAATCCCAGCATTTGGGAGGCAGAGACAGGTGGATTTCTATGAGTTCAAGGCCAGCCTGGTCTACAGCGTGAGTCCAAGACAGCCAAGGATACACAGAGAAACCCTGTCTCGAAAAACCTTAAAAAAAAAAAGGTTTTAAAATACAATAATCTAAGCTGCATTTTTAATGTGCTGAACGAGAGCTTGTGTTATCAACAGTTAGATTACCTTTCTGTTTTGCAGGTGCTAGTGCCGTGTTTGCAGTTGGTTATATAAAAATATCTTGGTCAACGTGGGGAGAAGTGACACTGTTCCTGTGTTCTCTCCTGATCGCTGCTGCAGTGTATATCATGGACATTGTGAGGGACATTTGGGCGTGTTATGCATCGTATGTTGTCTTCAGAATCATCTACATGGTACTCATCACCATAGCAACGTATGTATTTTAACTCAGAGAAGGATTAGGGGGAAGTTCTAAAAAAAAAAAA
>CAJQZJ010006201.1:0-13247 GCA_907164525.1 Lophiomys imhausi | reverse complement strand
TGTTGTCAGTTTTTATTAAAAAGGGAATGTGACACTCATAGGATCAAGTGACTTTTGACTTCATTGCAATTATGGCAATACTTGTCAGTATTCATAGTCCAATAATTACTTACATTAACTACACTTGTTATTAATAGTCCCACATAGAACAATATATGTTGGACATTGATCAATTCAGTAATTTATAGTCCAATAATTACTTACATTAACTACACTTGTTAGTAATAGTCCCACATAGAACAATATATGTTGGACATTGATCAATTCAGTAATTTATAAATCAAGACATTGAAGAACAAATGAGTTCTAAATCTTATCAAGTTTTTCACATAATAACTTTTAATATAGTACTACCAAGTAAATATAGGAAACTGCTGGATATTATTAGGTAGAAACTTTTGCTCTCTCATTCTTGTGCATTTGATATGTATATGATAACTAATTTCATGTTTAAGTTGATTGTTTGATTTGGGCATGATGGCACATGCCTTTAATCCCAGTACTTGGGAGGCAGAGGCAGGTGGATCTCTGTGAGTTCGAGACCAGCATGGCCTAAAAAGCAAGTCCAGGACAGCCATGGCTCTGTTACTAGAGAAACCCTGTCTCGAAAAACAAACAAACAAAAAGACAAAAATGATTGCTTAAAATACTTTAAATTCTATTTTATTATTAAAAACTTAGAAGTAAAATAATTATCACCAACTAAAAGGAAACAGAACCAAACTATGTACATCTCAATACATAATGGTTAATTTTGTGGATGCCAGAGAGAATCACTTATTAGATAAGACAAAAATGTACTTAAATAAGGGCTGAGGAAAAGGCTTAGTTGTTAAAGGTTAAGGTTCATACAAAAAGGCAAAAATGTATTTAAATAAAAAAAGTACACAACTCTTTAATTATAACAGGTTTTTTTATCACAAAAATCTGGTTAACACCCATAATTTTAGTCTATGATAACAGGGTATAATAGGAAATGCATCAGTATAGGTAATATGTTTGATATAAATTGTTCCTTTTCTCTACACTTTAGCAGCTGTAACAGCACTTTGCTGTAAAAGCAGTCACTGAACTGAAGAATTATCTTTTAACATTAGCTCAAAAACCTAATGTATGGTTAAAATGCTAGTATCAAAACAATCAATTTTTTAAATATCAGAAAACTTATACACATAAAATAAATCTTAAAACTAAACTAAAATACTGGGGGTAGAGGGTGTGGCTCATTTAGTACATGAGTTAGAATTCCCAGACTTCATGTACCTGGATGTATTAGTGAAAATCTGTAATCCCAGCTCTGCCATGATGTTTGCGGGAAACTTTGAGGCTAACTAGCATGACAAGCACAGTGACAAACAAGTGACATTGCCGCAAATGAAGTGGAATGTAAAGATTAACACCTAAGGATATCTTTGACTTTCACGCATGGATCACACTATGCATTTGTGCATACCTGAATACCTGCATTCACAAGTACAGACCACACACACACACACACACATCTCATACACAGAGACAAAATTTTAAATACTAAATAAATAGCCATCCTTTTCATTTGTTAGTTTATCTCCAACTTCAGGAAACCAATTCAGAAAATATAAATAAATAATAGAATAGTATAATAGATCAACTAACTTGCTTTAAGTATAGATTAGGTATCAATGTAATTTGTTTGGAAGTGCCATTTATCTTCCAAGTACAACTAGATGCACCCATAGAAGTCAAATATAGACTTCAGTTTAGTCTAATAACATGGAGCTTAATTTTCTTAAATACTTTTGAATGTTCAATATTCACTGGTCTTTTGTTTGTTGGATGCACATCTCTGCTAGTCTTATCTTATGAAAATGTTATAAAAACACTTTACCTAGAAATGTTTAATCATCATTAATAGAGAGCTAAGTGTATCAGAATAGAACACATGCACCCACATATTTTTGCAAAATGAACACATGTACCCACACAGTATAGCAACTAAAATGATAGATATAGATATTTAAATATTTTTCATTTGTTGTGCGACTTTAAATATAGTTACATATGACCAATCTTAAGGAACTTATTTGTTTTTAATATATTTGAAAAATGTTTAATGGTATTGTGTTTTAATTGCAGTATTTATAGATCTTTATATTTATAGGTTAACTAAGAAAAAGTAGCATGTACTTAAATGATAAGAAAGACATATTAGAAATAAGAAGTGTAAGGTTGGTTTCAGTAAATATAATAAGGTACACCCTGGATTCCATATCTAATCCAACCTTGTCCTTGAGATCTTATTTAGATCTGGATTACTTGAAGAGTACCATCCAGAATACTTCTTAGTCTTTCTTTACAGTTTATTTAAGTTACATGTCTATCGCAGCCCTCTCCCTCCTTGCCTCCCTGTCCTCCACTCCCACCCTCTTTAAACATCTCCCTCCTCTCCTTCTTCTCAGATGAGGGGAATCCCTCACATATCAACTTATAACAGTTCATAAGTCACATGAGGGCTAAGACATGGCATCTCTTTAGGCCGGACATGGCAGTCCAGCTAGGGTAAGGAGTACCACTAACAGACAACTGAGTCAATGACAGAGACAGAACTCTGACCCCATTTACTGAAGTATCTCTATGAGGACCAAGTTACCTATCATCTATATATGTGTAGGGGGCCTAGGTCTAGTCTATATATCATTTATTTTGTTGTTGTTATTAGTATTTCAGTCCCTGTAAGCCTCTAGGGGCCTAGGTTGGTTGGTTTTGTTGATCTTCATGTGTTGGTCCTGTAACCTGCAGATACATCTATTCCTACTCCTTCTCTTATATAAGACTCCCAGAGCTCCAACTAATGATTAGCTGTGTGTCTCAGCATCTGTTTTGATCCACTGCTGGATGGAATTTCTCTTAGGATAGTTATGCTAGGTTCCTGACTCTTTGGGTCTGTGGGTTGTAGTAAGCTTATCCTGTACTTTATGGCTAATATCTGGTTATAAGTGAGTGCATAACATATGTATCTTTCTAGGACTGGGTTAGCCCACTCAAGATAATTTTTCTAGATTCATCCATTTTGTTGCAAATTGCATGATTTCCTTGTTTCTGATAGCTGAGTAGTATTCCACTGTGTAAATGTACCACAGTTTTTTCATCCATTCGTTGGGTGCTGGACATTTGTGTTGTTTCCAATTTCTAGTTATTTCTTATCTATTATCTATTATTTCTGCTATGAATATAGTTGAGCCTATGTTTTTGTGGTTTGGTGGGGCATCTTTTGGATATATGCCCAGGAGAGGTATAGCTGGATCTTGAGGTAGAACTATTCCCACTTTTCTGAAATATTGCCAGATTGATTTCCAAAGTGATTGTACAAGTTTGGACTTCCACCAGCAATGAAAGAGTGTTCCCTTTTCTACACATCCTTGCCAGCATGTGCTTTAACTTGAATTTTTGACCTGAGCCATTCTGATGGATGTCAGATGGAATCTGAGATATGTTTTGATTTGCATTTCCTGGATGACTAAGGATGTTGAGCATCTCTTCAAGTGCCTCTCGGCCATTAGAGATTCCTCTTTTGTGAATTCTCGGTTTACCTCTATACCCCATTTTGATAGGGTTATTTGGTTTGTTGTTTAAGTTCTTGAGTTCTTTATATATCTTGGATATTACCCCTCTGTCAGATGTGGTATTGGTGAAGATCTTTTCCCAATGTGTAGGCTTCTGTTTTGGTCTAATGACATTGTTCTTTGCCTTACAGAAGTTTTTCAGTTTCATAAAGTCCAGTTTGTTGATTGTTCATCTTAGAGCCTAAGCTATTGGTTTTTCTGTTCAGGAAGTTGTCTCCTATGCTAATAAGCTCAAAGCTTTCCTGCATTTTCTCTTCTATAAGATTTAGTGTGTCTGGTTTATGCTTAGGTCATTGATCTGCTTGGACTTGTGTGTTGGTCAAGGTAATAAGTGTGGTTTTATTTGCATTCTTTTACATGTTGACAGCCAGTTAGACCAGCACCATTTGTTGAAGATGGTTTCCTATTTCCCTTGTATGATTTTGGCTTCTTTGCCAAAAATTAAGTGACCATAGGTGTGTGGGTTTATTTCTGGGTCTTCAATTCAATTACATTGATCAACTGGTCTTTTTCTATGCCAGTACCATGCTGTTTTATTGTTTGTTTTTGTTTATTTTTTTACTATTATTCTGTAGTAGAGCTTGAACTCAGGGATGGTAATACATCCAGATGTTTTTTAGGACAGTTTTAGCTATTCTTGTTTTTTGTTTTGTTTTCCTATATGAAGTTGAGAATTGTTTTTTCAAGGTATGTAAAGAATTGTGTTGGTATTTTGATACAAATTGCATTGAATCTGTATATTGCTTTTGGTAGGATGGCCATTTTTATTATGTTGATCCTACCTATCCATTAGCATGAGAGATCTTTCTATCTTTTGATATCTTCTTCAATTTCTTTCTTCAGGGACTTGAAGTTCTTGTTGTACAGGTCTTTTACTTGCTTGGTTAGAGTTACCCCCAGGTATTTTGTATTATCTGTGGCTATTGTAAAGGGTATTGTTTCCCCAATTTCTTTGTTTTCCCATTTATCTTTTGTGTGATGAAGGGTTTGTAGCAGTAAATTCTTAAATTGTTTACCAGTATTTATATTATCATAATTGATCGGCAGTGTTAATCCTTAACACTAAATAAGCACACAGACTCCTGATGGATCTTAACAAGCCAAGCAATCTTGGCCCATATAAGCTAGCTCATTCTATTCCCCAAATAAAACCCCATATAATATACATACATACCCTGGGGTGTTCTTCTCCATGTTATGCCAATGTTCCAGGCTACATGGAATAATATTCTTTCCTCCAGCCCATGGCATGTGTCCTCCTTCCTGCTCCTCTGCTTTATTCTCTTCTTCTACCCAAGATATTCTCTGTCTGCTACAGAATTCCATGAACTTTTGCCCTGCCTACCTTTTTCTTTACCCAGTCTCAGGCATGAGCACTTATTTAACAAATCAGAGACAATAATGTTTAACAAGGAAGGTAACATAGCTTCACTTTGTGTACAAAAAGCAGGCTTCTAGGAGCAGGTTAATTAATGTTTAGAATACATAACATCACCTAATCAATTCCCTCCTTTTGTCTAACATAAAGGCTAATATTTTTAAACTCATATAGTAAAAACAGTAAGAAAAAATATGAATCAATCAATAAAATTGTATATAACTTTTACACACATAATGATTAGCATATTTGTATCAAGCAATTTGGTAGAAGAAAAAATTATCTATCTTGGGGTTTCTAAAGTTCTGAATCTAAACATTTTCCATCATATCCTATATTTATAAACCTAAAGATTTTATTTAAATTCAAAAATCTTTCAAGATCTAAAACCATTTAAGCTCAATTGGAAATTTATATCTATGTCTTTAACCCCATCAAAGACTTAAGAAGGGATACAGTTAGCATTTGCGTGAGTAGGAAGTACAGGAGAACAGTTTCCAAAAAGAAAAATGACAGTTTGATGCCTAGACAGCCCCAAATATCTCTTGATACTATTGGAGCATCATCTTCAGCCTTCTGGCCAAGCATATCTCACAGACTAAATTGTGCAGCAGTAAATAAAGAGGATTTACCCACTCTTTCTCTGCAGAATGAAGGCATCAACTGGATTTAAGTTCTGGTCCATCTTTGGACTCTATATAGTCTGTTGAGAGAGCAGGGGCATTTCTGCCCAGTAGGAATTATTTCCTGATAGAGATTTTTTTACTTTCATTGTCTCCTTTCAAGTCAAATGGTAGTTGTCAGGAGCTGATTATCCCAGATCAAAGAATTCTTAAAATAATAAAAACATCTCTAAATGTTATTTTTTGTATTCCTTTGAGGGATTTGAAGACATCTATATATGTATTTATAAATTTACCCTCGATCTATCATCTATCTGTCTATCTATCTATCTGTCTGTCTGTCTGTCTGTCTGTCTTTCTCTCTATCTATCCAAATCTATCTATCTATCTGTATCTAATGTCTGAACAGGCAAACTATATATTATTAAACATTTAATACCTGTTTATCCTGGTAAGACTGTATATTATTAACCATTTAATACCTGTTTATCCTGGTAAGCCTATTTTGTGATAAATTAAGACTAGTATTTGACATGATCAGGAGTTTGATTGGCCTGCCCAGCCATCAACTTGTATTACCCAGCCTCCCAAATAGATTGCAGTAGCAACCCACAAAAGGATTGGAAGTAAACCTATACTTTTAAATGAGATGTATAGGCACAATACCTTATATACATATATGTGTATCAGAATATAAAATTCTATACCAATGAATCACAAATCAACCTTATTTTTTATCAATATACAAAAATCTATACCAATGTATCAAAAGATAACCTTATTTTTAGAATAGCAATATCTTTAAGTTTCAGAGAAGATTTAATAATCTACCCTTAAATCTTATCATTCATATATTACATACCCATTTCCCCTACATTTTTTTCTTTTCAAGTCTTCTCTTTACATATAAGAGAGAAAGAAGAATAGAGAAAAGAAAAGCAGAGATGTCCCTGAGTCTAACCTCCTATACCTTGATTAACAAGACCAATTAATAAATTGAAACCATTCCCCCTATAGGACAACATCTATGACCAAAAAAAATATATCACCAGCCCACCTTTTGGGAACGGGATGTTACTCTCTTAAAATTGCTTCCTCCTGAATCGAGACTGTTTGGGGGCCCAAATAAAATGGGAAAAATGGTTAGGCAAGTTAATAGTAACATTTGTTGTCCAGTCTCTATGTCATCATCGATTTGAATGTCCTGAGCAGTTTGTAGTCTGAACCTGAACTTTGGGTGGGAAAGTTCAGGGCTTCATTGAAGTCCTGGCTAGAACAGTCTGTGAGGTTGGACCATCTTAGCAAACCGTTTTGAAGTTGTTCTGGATGTAGATTTATGAGATAACAGTTATTGAGGCAGTGTGTGAAGCTGGAACACCTGAGCTACTTGTCTTGTCTTCTCTGGTGTCTGGTCCCTTTGTCCTGAAAATATATAATTTCTCACAAGTAACATATAGTTATGTAATTACAAAAATGCTTAGGACAGATCAATTAGGGAAGAATTTTTTGCTCGTTTTTAGAGCAGAAGAAAGACATTTGTAAGTCTCCATTCATGCCATATGAAAGGATGGTATGTAATAGTAAGTCATGTGGCTTCTATGTAACCAGCAAATTTTTATTGGTCATATATAATTACATACATATATATAATATATATATATATATATATATCTTAGCCAGTCTGAGCTGTTCCTCCGTAGTAGAATCAGCAAATATAAGTTACCTGTTTCTTTTATTTATATCCAAGATCTGTAGGAGGCCTTTCCAGTCAAATCTGATTTATATCAATTTGGATGGAAGACTTAGCTTTTCTTTCCTGTTTACACAAAAACAAACAAATCAACAAACAAAAAAACCTTCTCTCCCAAAATGGCATCAACTTTGTCCCCCATTTTGTAGTTTATTAAAATTAGCAGTCCATAGGTCTGCTATATGTTGACTTCCCATAAAGGGGATAAATAAAGCCATCATTATTATTTCCATATGAATTATTATTACATATAATTCATTATAAATAATTACATATATGACTACATATAATCACTTTTAAATAGAAAATTCAGCATAAGACTGTATGGAGTTTATGTATTCTGCTCTACAGTTGACATAAATTTAAAAATTGATTCAGAAATGTTTTTTTCTGTGTAGCTCAGGCTGTTTGTAGATCAGTTGGCCTCAAACTCACAAGGAACCTATCTGTCTTTATCTTTGTCTCCTACGTTTTGGGATCAAAGGCATGCATTAATACTTTTTCCTTCCTTTTCTCCTTTCTTTGGAGATTTAATTTCTCTGTGGATATATCTGTCCTTCTTGAGACAGTGTTTCTCTTTGTAGCTTGGGCTGTCTTAATTTGCTCTGTAAATTGGCTTTCGATACACAAGGAACCTGTTTTTTCTTTGTCTTACATGTTTGGGGATCATGGTATGAATTTAATTCATTGAATTACCTTTATGCTATTTTATGTTAGCTTTACTTAACTGATGGTGGTGGGAGGCATGCAGCTTACATGTTCTTCTTCCATCCTAACTCTAGGTCTTTATATTAACTAACAGAATATTTCTCTTTTAGGACAAAATGCCTCTTGATACCAGTTCTCCTGTGGGAGCTCCACACCCAAGGAGACTGGTTTGTCACCCCTTTCTCTTTATATAAATTTAAGATTAGGTGTATTTATAAATTAGTTCTGTAAGGACATTATTATTTATTGTGAAGCAAAAACTTACATAGTATCTACAAGGAAAAAAGTGTCATTTTGAATTCTAGACTGTCATTAGCAGGTAACGTTATCTTATCAGCAGAGCTTCCCACCCTGACTTCATTTTTAAGACTAAGTTAGTCTAGAATTCATAGATCTGACTGTTTCTGCTTCCAGTGTGATGGGATTAAGGGTATGTGCCATTACTGCCCTGCTCAAATATTTCACTTAAATCCCAGATAATAGTAACTCTGTAACCCAGAAAGCAACTTTGAACTGCAGTGACAATTCCAAATCTCCAAAATCCTCAAAAATCTCTCATAGTTTAGCAATGCCAAACCACAAAAATATCCTTTCTACCTCCTGATACAGGGAAAAATCAAAAGGTATCTAAAGAAAAATCAAGGAAAAAAACAAGAACATTCCAAAATACTTAGTCTAGCTGTGCCATCCTATGTTGCAATTTTATTCATCATTCCTTGGAATCTAGGTTCAGCTGTGTTTCTTTGGTGGTGCTATCCCAGATAGCCCTGACAAGCACCTAGTAACCAGAGAGCTCTGAGCTCCATCTGCCATCAATTTTGTATTTTCTATGGGAAGAGTCCTTTTCTTCCTCCCCTTATTGTCATTGCAGGTAACTCAGCATTCTATTTGCAAGCTCTCTCCATTAAGCCTATTCTAGTCCAGTCTTTCTCAAAAAGGATACATAGAACTACAATTCTCAGTGTAAAAATCATTTGCATGCTAAGAGAAACAAACTCTAATGGAATGCAAAAGTATTGAGGTAGTATGAATTTCTTCATTTTTAATCTAGGTTGTTAATTTCGCTCTCAAGCTCTGTCCAGAAGGCTGCCAGATTTTTAGTATATAAGGAAAGCCTTAGCTCTTCATCTTTTTTTTTTCTGCCCCACCCCCGGACTCCTTTACTGCAAAACTACACCTTAAGAAAGCTGTACCTTTGAAATGTATCTGGGTTCGGTTCCTTGCTCTTTGAATAGGAATTCACCTTTTACCCAGGATTTCTCAGGTTGTAAGCATGGATTCTAGTTGCCAAGATTGTAGAAGTAAATTGTTAAATTATTTACCAGTATTTATGTTATCATTAATTGATTGGCTGTGTTAATCCTTAACCCACCATTATAACAAAGCACACAGGCACCTGATAGATTTCAACAAGCCTAGCCTGGATTGAGCAATTTTGGCCCATCTAAGCTAGTTCATTTTATTCCCCAAATAAAACCCCATATAATACCATAAATGTCCCCTGGGCTGTTCTTCTCCATGTTATGCTGATTTTCCAGGCCACGTGGAATGAGGTTCTTTTCTCAAAACCATGGTGTGTGTCCTCCTTCCTGCTCCTCTGCCTTCTTCTCTTGTTTTACCCAAGATGCTCTTTGCTCCAGAAGTCCATGAACTTTTGCCTGCCCACCTTTCTCTTTGTCTAATCTCAGACCTCAGTATTTATTTAACCCATCAGAGACAATGTTTAACAAGAAAAGTGACACAGCTTCATTTGGTGTGCAGCAAGCAGGCTCTGGGAGCAGGTTAATTAGCATTTAGAATGCATAACATCACCCCATCAAGGGCTACTGGTTTTCAGAGTTAATTTCATATCCAGCCACATTGCTGAAGGTGTTTATCAGTTGTAGGAGTTCTTTGGTTGAGTTTTTGGTGTTACCTATGTATACTATCACATGATTTGCAAATAGGGATACTTTGACTTCTTCCTTTCCAATTTGTATCACATTGATTTCCTTTTGTTGTCTTTTGCTTTAGGTAGAACTTCAAGTACTATGCTGAATAAATACGGAGAATGTGGGCAGTCTTTCCTTGTCCCTGATTTTAGTGGAAATGGTTTAAGTTTCTCTCCATTTAATTTGATATTGGCTACTGGCTTACTGTATAGTAAGTGAGTAGCCAATACAAAAGTCTTGAGAGGGATAAATAGGTTTGATAATAGTCACTGTCTCCAAGAAGCTTAATAGTGGGCATTATATAGAATACTATCATATTTTAGTAGTAACAAGGAAGAAAATATTTATTGTCATTTATGAATTTTTCTCTTGAGATATTCATATTGTCATGAACTTGTTTGAAATCTTCAGAATCACAAAATTCTTAAAATTCTCAAATGTATTTTAATAGATTTTTCTCCAAAAATCTTCATGAGTTACTAACTTTATAGTTATGACAGTATTATTTTTGTTAACATTTTTATAAAGAACCATTTTGAGCTAAGAAATTAGCCTGTTTTGATGACAATGCCGATCCCTGTACCCGTATTGATAACTACATAAGTCTATTTTCTTAATTCTCAAATTAATATCTGTGTCTTCAATTTTTCTCCTATATGATAAAGAAAAATAAAATTTCTTTATCTAAAAAGGGTGATGTATATATAGCAATTAATAAAATAATAAAATTCTTTTCAAATTTCCTGATTGTCTTGAAGAAAAGCATTCTCTAAACAATAATTTTAATCTAAAGTTTAATATTAGTTATTGGCTACTTTCCTAAGCTCTGTTGCTTTATAATTTTTAAAAAAGAATATCATGTAAACTAAATTTACTTTTTCATACATATTTTATGCATGTGTACAAAGAAAATATGACACATTGTTTTCTTCCTCAAGCAATGACACTGGCTCCACTTTTACTTTTGGAACTAGTTTAATGTAAAAATAAAAGTCTTTCATTTACTTTATTTAGCTTAACTATGCTCCTCTTCATTTGTCTCTGCATCCTTCTGCCTCTCCGTATGACTCTGATGTTCTTAGTGAGTGTTTTCCCATATACTGCTTCTACCATCTGGAATTGCTTTATATATATCTCATTCCTATGCCATTTTAAAAATCATATTTTCTCTCATCCTTTCTTCAATCACTCTGAGAACTTTCTTTTTGTTTTCCAATATCTTTCCATATAAGTTCAGTCATAATTATATTTTCATAGTGGATTTTATAGGAGTGATATATAATGAAATGTTTGTGGTTTATAACTTTGGTCCTTCTAAATGCAAGGCTTTATGAATATCATCTTTCAAGATTTGGTACCATCAGTCCTACGTTATGTGAATATTTGTCCTTGGTGTATAGGAAGACCACCATGTCCTTTGAGGAAGTTGGTTTACATAGAAAGATTCTCTTAAAACAATCTGGCAAGGGAAACAGGATAAATGTCCTGAACCTTACAAACAATAGAACAATAAAGGCATTGCTGTCACTAATGAAAATAATGAAATAAATTGTTAACAGGAGAATAAAGTGAACTTCTAAATAAGCCAAGTATTCATAAATTTAAAAATAGTTTAATTGATTATAAATAAATTGAGACTTATAGAACTTTATAGATTACAGTCGTTTGAGAGTAATGGTTTATTTAAGTCACTGAATAATTATGTTAATGTATATGAGAGTGCATATAGATATTAAAACGCTAGAAAATAAAAACGTGCTTAGTTAAAGTCTAATGAATATCCCATTAACTCCTGGAAACTCGACTATCTTCAATAATAAATAAATGTAAAATGAAGTCTAGTGAAGGTGGTTGAATAAAAAATTAGAGTATAAGGCTCTGAAGTTGATTATTTCATTCTCTTATGATTTCACTCTGCTTTTTCCTCTGTATACTTATGTATTTTTTAAAAAAATATTTTCTAGGAACATTTATATCTTTTAACTTAGCATGAAGAAAAGTTATTACTGCGGTTACAACTACAAATAGCCATACCACCTGCACCAAATGTATTGTTTATCTAAATTTCAATTCCTATGGGAGCCTTTTCAAGTAAATATAGAAATGACCACAATGTCATTTTTAATGTTTTAGGGATCATAGTATTAGTGTGGCAATATCTTTCAGTAGAAGTTCTTATGGGACTGGAAAACTGAAAATATCATCATTGCTGACAGAACCTGTATTCCTGTCTTAGAACATTGTGTGGTGGATTTTGTATGAGCTAAGGTAGTGTATCCATCTGTATGTTTTAAAAATGTGATAGGTTTTCTCAATCAATTTTCTTCAAAAATCTTACTATGAATGTTCAGGCAATGAAATTTTTCCTCTAAAATTTCATAAAACCCAATGATGTTTATATAAGATCAAACTTCTAATCATAATAAAAAGATTTTTATACATATAGAGCCATCATGTAGAAAACTAATGGATTTTGCATGCATGAAAACTAAATTAATAAAACAGATGTTCTAATCACTTTAATTCTTCGAAATCTGTTTTTAAAATTATTTAACAGACAAGAATTCTTGATAAATATTGGTATTTAACAACATAATTACCCTGTGGGGAATTAAGCAATTTCATTTCTTTTCCACATGTTTGGTGAATATTTTTATATGATACTCTTATCTATATCTAGTGTTTTATAAATCTCAAATTTAAGTGTTAGGGCAAAAACCAGGTAACTCTTTCCTAGAAGAACTCTTTTACACACATGTGCTGATTAGTTTTTTGCCAACTTGCCAGAAACTAAGAGACACCAGTGAAAAAAGAACTTCAACTGAAGAATTGCCTTCATCAAATTGGCGTGTGGCCATGACTTTCATGTACAATCATATTTGACAATGGATGTGGGAGGGCACAATACACTGTATATAGTGTTGTCTCAGTGCAGGAGATTCTAGATTATGGAAGAAAACTGACTAAGCCTGAGGTATTCATGGAAGGCAAGCCAGTAACCAACATTCTTCTTTTTTTTCCTTTATTTTTTTATTTCTTCAAGTTACATCTCAATCGCAGTCCCCTCCCTATTCCCCCTCCAGTCCCACCCTCCCACCCTCAACCCCCTATCCTCTTCCCTTTTTTTTTTTCTTTTAAGTTTAAGGTATATCTTATTTCCCCCTACAGTTTCCCCTTTCAGTCCAACAAATGGCTCTTTCTCTTATACTAACAAATACAATACAGTACAACAGAGGTAATTAGGCCACAGTTATG
>CAJQZJ010006149.1:0-10475 GCA_907164525.1 Lophiomys imhausi | reverse complement strand
CTCTCTGAGGTGGTTGAAGAATAGACAGCTTGAGTCTCATAGCTAAATTTTGAGTTGTTTAGGAATCAAGAGGGCGTTCTAGATCTAAGAAGATGGTTATAATAGTGATGCAAGTTAGTATGAAAGCTAAGTCAGTTATAGAACTTTAAACTCATGGAGATGGTTAGAAGGTAGAAGGTTAAAGTCAGGGGCCAAATATGTATGAACTGGACATTGGGAAGGTACACCGGGCCATTTAACTCTCATAAATGTGGCATATTTAATTCTGCTGTTTTGTATAGAATTTACTGTTATAAGAGAAAGAACCATTTGTTGGAATGAAAAGAGAAGCTGTTGGGGGGGGGAAGAGGGTGGAAGGGTGGGACAAGAAGGGGGAATGGGGAAGGGTTTGTGACTGAGATGTAACTTGAAAAAAAATAAAGTACTTATTAAAAAAAAAGTTTAGTATTTTCTTAGAAATCTGTTGAACTATTGAATTTTGCATCATTCTGTTATAGTTGAGGTGGTCCTTAAATGCTTCATTAATGAGACAGTCTTCCAACTTTCAATCTCAAGTTTTTTTGTGAGTAGACAATTTCTGTTTCCCAAATCCAGTGTCTTCTGCTGTAGGCTTGGGGTCAACAATGAATAGCTCCTTGAGGAGTATGAAAATGCCTGTGCTTTCAGTCTCCTCGGCTTCACCAACAACAGGGGCAAACATTTATTTGGAGTTGTGTCTCTAAGCTGTCCCCAGCTTGCAGTTCTTCTCAGACAATCTATTTGTTTTCAACAGTTCTTTCACATTTTTACTTGTTGATAATCTTCCCTCTTATTTTCTCATATTGTACAGATGCATTTCTTCTTAAAAGAAGGTTTCCCCTTTTATTTCTAGAAAGTTGAGTGAGGAGAGGTAGATGTATAGACTCAGTCTTTCTGTCTTCAACCATTGTCTACCTGACTCCCCATGAATGTTTATATCTCTTCTCGATCTTAATTGGATTTCCTTTCTTCTTTTTCCCTTTAGGAAGAAATCATCACCGTTTCAGGGGGAGAGTTACTTCAGGAACCCTGTGGACAGAGGGATAGCCCACCAGACTATCACCTGTTGTTTGAATGATTTTTTCCCCCTTCTCTTTGGACTCCTTTGAATATTCTGATTTTGAACTGAGCTTAAGAATGTCCCAACTCAAAGCCTCATGGCCTTCTGGAAGTTCCACCATTCTTCAGATGAACAATTGTATAAGTGGGTCTCCAGAATGTCACCTACTAAATGTGACTGGATTTGTGAGACTGATCCCATTCCAGAATTCAAGACAGAAACCCCAAATAGCAATGCTCCTGGAGGCATGTCTGTCATGTCTGTGCTAAGTTGAACTCCTAGAGTAAATGGATCATATTTTAGTAACCCCAAAACAATTCCAGTGCTGAACCTTACATTTAATATAGGGCCAACACTCAGTAAATGTGTGTGGAGTGAGTGCCCTTCTGAGAAACTCCCAACACCAGTATGCAATGGTTTCTATCAAATTATTTTCTATAACATTTCATAAAGTCACAGATATAACGAAAGCAGGCTTGTGAAACTGATATGGAAGAAACACATACTGTATCTTTCCTAGTGTTCATAGGCTTGTTGATTCCACCGTGGGCATTACCTAAGGTTTCTAAACTCGGGTTTCTGAACACAGCATTGACTCTCTGCTATCATTTTTCTTTAACTACTTCTACCTACTTCTCCAACTTATCTCACACCTTGGCTCTGGTTTCGTAATATTGAGGTAATGATTCCATGTGAATGTTCACAAGGTCTGAGATGGATTATAAATCCAAGGATGGTGTTTAGATACTTGATGCAGCCTTTACTGTCTAGAATGTTCTCTGTATGCACTCTACTTAAAGGCTTAGCTCTGTTTTCATTTTAATTCTTCTGTGTCCTTAATCTGAACATGCTCTTCATATTAATGAGAACAACCTCCCAGAAAATCAGAAACTCTCAATGATAGTGTCTAATTTGAGCATAATCATGTTGCTCTCTTATTGTCACAGACAAAGAGATAGCAGATGTGACAGCAAGACTGAAGTTTCTGAAATCTGGAAGACTTCAGTCTCAGTCCACACTCTGAAACTTTCTGACATTATAATCCTTGCAGCACTGGGTTTGGTACATATGAAAGGGTGGATGAACTCTGGAAACCTCTGGGAACTGTATTATTTGCCTTGAGAGTTGTGTCATAAGAAGAAGAAGGCATCTTTATTCTCCTCTCAACTTCTTGGCTCTTCTGTTTCTTGCATCTTTGGTGACTTGTGCAGTTGCTCACCTCCATGGCTATTACTGCAGCCAGTTTTGTGTGACTGACTCTGCTTTGTTCATTCACCATGCTTTCCAGCCTCATGTATGCATATACCAATGGTGCTTTGCCACACATGGTTCTTGGGGGCATCCATCTATCCATCTATCCATCTATCCATCTATCTATCTAT
This sequence comes from Lophiomys imhausi, assembly GCA_907164525.1. Classification (NCBI taxonomy): domain Eukaryota; kingdom Metazoa; phylum Chordata; class Mammalia; order Rodentia; family Muridae; genus Lophiomys; species Lophiomys imhausi. The sequence continues at coordinate 8,015 of CAJQZJ010006149.1, read as the reverse complement.
CTATCTATCTATCTATCTATCTATCTATCTATCCATCCATCCATTATTCTTTAAACAGTTTTCCTTATTCTTGTGATTTCATACATCTATACAATGAAAAATGATAATATTTACCATTCCCTTTCCCCTATCCTATCCCCCACATCCACCCCAGTATACTCTCAACATCATGTATTTATAAAAAAACTCATTAAGTACAATTAGTGTTGCCCATATATGGGTGTGACCGTTCACCATAGATATCTTACTAGGGACAACATCTTCAAAGAAGAATGACTGTCTTTTCCAGGACCTGTCAACTACTAATAGATCTTCAGTGAGGGCTAGGTCCAGGAGGCATCTTTTATAGTCAGTTTCTTCTGTTACAGTCTGAATAAGACTTAGGTGTACCATCTGGCGTGCTCTTAAGTCTCTGATAACACTCCTCCTCTTTTACTGGGCCCACAATTTGTCGTATACATTAGACAGTTCTGTAAAGTGACCTGAGTTCTGGACTTGTCTTATTTCCTGTTGTTATTTCTGTGTTGGTTCTATTTAAGATTTCCTGGATTGAATAGATTGAGACTGAATTTTGGGACAAGAAAGCTTTCTTAGTATATCATATCACAAGGGTCTTTATGACATATTGTCCTAAATTTTGTAGACTTCTTTATCAGTGGACTCAGAATATCTCAATTAAATTACTTTAATTGTCCTTCCCCACCCTTGTCTTTGAATTTTGTTTTTTGAGATAGGGTCTCATGTAGTACAGGGTAATCCTAAACTCACTTTGTTAAACTCCTGATGTTCCCGTCTCCACTTCCCACGTTCTGGGATTCTATGTGAGTACACTATGCTTGCCTCCGCTGTTTGTTCTCCCTCCCCATTTTAGTGAAAAAAAAAAAAAAAAGGGTTACCATTTATTTATCCTTGTTGCTACAGTGAACCCTGGGCCAATGGGATCATCAGGTTGGTCAATCACTTCTTCCTTCATCCTCCAGGAGGGACTGCTCTGAAACCCAGCTCTTGATGTGGCCTCTTAGAAGTCAGTCATGCAAGAAGTAGTAGCCAGATCCATGGACACCTCCATTGTCACCCATTTCTCTGTCTCTTCCCTCCCTGGGGTGTTCTTCTAGGGTGCCATCCTGATCCATGTAGCTATCTTTACCTTTGAGGAACTCAAGGTAAATGCTCACCATACCAATATGTATTCTGACTTTTTGTACCTTGAATCAGAGTCTTCCCACATAGCTCAAGATGGGTTGGAAATCATTATGTAGCTCAGGTTTGGTGCTGAATTCTTGATGTTAATCTCCTGCGTGCTGATATGACAGGTGTGTGGCATCACAACTGGTCCCAATATGTTAAATAATAACAGTTTTATGTATCAGTTCAATAGCTTCGCCCCAGTCAGCCTGTATCACTGCATGAGTGAAAATGAGTGATGATGGAGGGACCTTGCTTTCTGAACTGTAGAGAGCTGCGAAGTGCCGCGCCCTAAAGATGGCGCTGGTCTCCGCCTTCCACCAGCCCGACGGTGAGTGCTCTCTATGATAATGAGTTCATATTTGGCATAGACCGCTGATCTGGCTTGCTTCCACATACATGGGCCTCTAAGATAGCACCACTTGGCTTTACTTGACTGGCTGTTCATTTAGTATTTAGCCTGTGGGTTGGGTCTGCCCCATTATTCGGAAGACTGTTTTCAAGGGACCTGAATAAACTGCTGGAGAAGAGTTTTGTGAGTTGCGTCATTCCTTGCTGGACAAGGGGGGACGCGACACTGAACTCTGTGGTACTCTCAAACCATAGTCAAGTTCTCTTTACATTATTTCTACCAGAACTCAGAAGACCCACCTTTGCTCTGGTTTTGTCATGTACCAGCTATGTGAAGTTATTCAGGCCACTGAATCTCACTAACCCTCCATATAACCAGGAATAGCATTTTTTCATGTGGTAATCTTTAATTTCTTCTGGCCAATCAATTAAGTGATAAATAGGGAATCTCTGTCCAAATGAAAGACCTTGCTATCCATAACCACACAGCGGCAGCTTCCTGCCAAGCAGTGCTGTGTCAGAGGATTCTACAAGATGATTTTTCCCACATTGGAAGAAAGTGCCAGTGGCAGCTTTGGAAGGAGTTCAGGATGGGTTGAAAACCTGACACCCTGGACAGTGGTTCCTGTCGCTTGCAAATTAATATGCGAGAGATAAAAGCTGAGTTTTCCATCCCTAACACATTTATTTCATTTTATTTGGGGCCTGCACTTTCTGTACGTCTCATATATTTTAGGTTTTACCTGGCTTTCAAATAAATTCCTTGTAAGTTGTCCTGCAAATGAAATTACTGTCTGGAAAATTGCAATCTCATCTGGAGAGTTTTATTATGCTAATAAATGTCAGAATTCTCAAATAAAAGAATAGCCTCCTTTTTTTTCCTGAGCCTTACAAATATAATGAAAAATAGTCAGTCAGCTCCAAGACTCAGCAGAAGCAAAATTTACAACCTATAACTAGAAAGAGAAGCTGTAAAAAACAATATGCATCTTAATGGAAGATAAATTTCAGGGAATTAAAGGACAAATTGGGGTACAGATTCTTGGAGATTCTGTGTGGCAGGTATTCTTAGGGGATATTTAAGGGTTCATGAGCTAAAGGGGGCTAGGGATAGAGTGGGTCTTTAGAAGGATATGTGGTGGTGATAAACTGGGATCTGGAGGACTTTCAGACCATGGTCATTTAGACCTGTTGCTTTGAGCCAGGAGTGGCACAGTACAGAATCGCAGGAAGAATGTGGCAGAGGAGGCTTGTTTAACTTGTGGAGGCCAGGAAGCAAACTAGCTAGGATCTCAGGAACCTCCTTAAAGGCATACCTAGCTTCCTTCCACTAGGCTCTATCTCTTAAAGGGTCTGCTCACTTCCAGTAGTGCTCAGGCAAGAGACCAAGTCTGTAATACTTGGGCCTTTGGGAGATGCTTCCCAACCACAGGGCTTAGGAAGGATTCTAACTCCACAGGTTACACTTCAGAGAAACCTAAGTAAATGTATTACAATTTGTTATAATCTCTCCATCTTAATATTGGATTGTAGCTCGTTTCTAGTATTCACAAAAGGGATTGTTTTCTTGTCCAAGGATTCTAATGAAATGTAAGCAAGTACTGTCACAATTGTATAGACACTTTACTTAGTCATATGATCACTTAGCACACATGTAAACTGTGAGGCCCTGTGAAAACAATAAGTACAGGGCCTCAAGCTAGACAACAAGAATGCCACATGACTTTTTAAATAATTGAGGTAAATGTACTTGACATTTAGCCCTTATATAGCTAAATGTCATCTCCATCACCCATGTGTACTCAAAGGCCAGATCAAGGCATTGGATTTTTTTCTTCAATGGCCATCTGCTCTATTGCCTTGAATCAGGGTCACTCACTGAACCATAAGGTGACCATTTTGGCTAGGTTAGCTGGACACCGAGCTCTCAGGATTTACCTGTCTCCAACCCCCATTTTGAGGTTATAGGCATGTAGAACCATGCCTGACTTTTTAGGTAGGTGCCAGGGATTTAAACTCAGATCCTTATCCTTGGAAGCAAGCATTTTCTTTCACTGAGCCCTGTCCACAGTCCTTTACACCATTTCAGTGGCTTTAAGTGCACTCACATTGTGACTGTCAACACTATTCTAGAGGTGTATTCACTTTGCAACGTTGAAACTCTGTAGGTATTAAACAATGACCTTTCCTCACACCTCCAACCCTTGGCCCCAGCTATTCCACTTCTTGTCTTTACAGGTTTGTGCCTGTAAGTGGAATCATGCAGTGTTTGTAATTTCCTGAGTGCTATATTTCACTTAGCATCACATCTTTAAGGGTTGTTCATGTTGTAGATGAATCAGAAAGTCCTTTTTAGGAACACAATGTCCTATTTGATGCACACAGCTTATTTTATTTACCCATTTGTCTGCTGATGGTCATTTGGGTTGCTTCCATATTTTGGTTACTGTGGATAATGCTAATCTGAACATAGGTGTGGATATTTTGACACTTGTCATTGTTGGAGGGAGGTCTAACACATTGGTTCTGAAAGGCTGATTTCAAATGCTGAGATCTGGTTACCACCCCTTCTGAGGCATTCTCTGATTGGTTAATAAAAGTTGCTGATGGCAAATTAACTGGGAAGAAAGAGTATAGGAAGGTAGGACTTCCTGAGATGGAAACAGGAGGCCTGAGTTTTACACAAAGGAATCTCTCTTTCTGCCAGGAGCCATGGAAGCAGATAGATGTGTCTGAGAGCTCTGGAAGGTACAGAAGGCCACATGGCTGTTTGGGATTAGGTGGTTGGGGTTAATTTAAATTAAATAGTTGAGCTGCCCAGCTAAGGGCTAAGTGTTGAAACATTAAAAGGTCTTGGTGTAATTATTGAGAGAAAGGCTACTGTGGGTTTCAGATTGGAAAGCATACAGGCTTCCAGCCACTGTCCTCAAAGCAGGCTCCAGCAGCTACCCTGCCAGGGCACCACCAGCTGTTCCATTGGTTTAATATAACAGTTTAAAGTTATTAACAAATATCCAGCAGCTGTCCCACCAAGCCGCCCCACTAGGCCTATAGGCCTCTAAAGCAAGTCAGGCCTGCCAATCTCTTTCCAGGCTGCTGGCTGCTCTGCTGGCCTAATATAACAACTTACAGTTTTAAATGAAGATATTAGTTAACAGAGTTTAGGTTGTAGGTGGTGAAGGCCACCATTGATCCAGGGCTTTTCCTCAGAATGGATCATGCCGCCACTTAAGGCAGGCCAGGCCTGCTGGGCTTCTGCCAGCGCACTAAATGCTCTGCTGGCCTAATCTTACAGTTTACACTTATTAATAAATACAATTGATAACTAAGTTGCAGTTTCATGTCATAATATTCTTAAATTTTTTTCATACATTGTATTTTGATCATATTACTTCCCAACTTCTCCTAGATCACCCCTACCTCCTTGACCATGTAACTTCATATTCTCTTTCCCTCCCTTATCTATCTCTCCTTCTCTAAAAATCTCAATAAAGCATCAAAAAATAAATATTAATGCACACACACACACATACAAAATCAATAAGATAAAACAAAACAAAAAGAACACACAAAATCATGGGTTCTGTTTTGTATTGGCAAAATTGTACTGGGCATGGGGCATGCCCTAGAGTTTGGTTGATATATAGACTGAAACTTTATTGGAGAAAACTGATTTCCTTTTGCCAGTCTGTACCAGTTGTGAATATCTTTTTGGCTAGGGTGGGACTTTTTGCCCACTTCTATTTTTCAGTGCTGGGATTTTGTCTTGGCCTGGTTATTTTAACACCTCCACAGTGTACAGATTCTGGTCATTTTGTACTGGGTACATTTTAATTCTGGCTCTCCAGTTTCAGTGAGTGCAATTTCCTAATTTTCCCCTCTCAATGTTTCATGAGTCCTCTGTTAAGTACCCTCTTTTTATGCAGGGCCAGTCAGATTGACTTTGGCTATATGTGTATTACAGGTAGACTGGAGGTGGTGGATGTAGAGCTGATATTTGTGACACCATCTATGACAGACACTAAGTAAGGCTCAGTGTATTGGTTTGCTGTTCTCTGATGATTGGTGATACTGATTGTATTAGCTACATTTCTATTGTTGTGATAAGGCACCCTGATCAAGGCAACTTATAGACAGGAAGGATTTATTTGGCTTATGGTTCCAGAGGGATAAGAGTCCGTAACTATCATGGCAGGGAAGCATTGCCTGGCACCAGGAACAGTGGTAGGAACAGTTGGTAGTTGTTTTTGACACAAACGGGAAGTAGAGTGAGAGGGAACTGGAAATGACACCAGTCTTTAAGCTCTCAAAACCTGCCTCCAGTGACATATTTCCCCCAGCAAGGCCACAATTCCTGAGCCTCTCCAAACAGTGCTAGGAACCTGGGATCAAATGTTCAGAAGCTTGAGATTGTCGGGATGTCTCAAGGGAACTACCACACTTCTCATGTCTCATAGAGCTACTCGTATTTTCTTTTGAGAAGCATCTGCTCAGATAATTTGTTTATTCAACAAATCAGATTACTTACTTTTTTGTGGTTGTGTGCTTTTTTTCTATTCTAGATATTTACCCCACTGTAAGTTGGTTACTACTGTCATTGTTCAGTCTGAATGTTGTCTCTTCATCCTATTGGTTGTTTTCTTTGCTTATAAAGCTTCTTACACAGTCCTGTTTGTGTAAGTTTGCTTTGTTGTCCAGGCTATTGATGTTGAAAATCCATTGCTTATATTGACATCCTGAAATGGTTCCCCTATGCAATCACCATGTAAATGAAAATCAAAATCATGATGAGATAAGAACCCACCCCACTCAGAATGGTTACTTGCCCTAAAGTGAAAAATCAGAGCCAAGAGTGGTGGCACACGCCTTTAATCCCAGCACTTGGGAGGCAGAGGCAGGTGAATCTCTGTGATTTCAATGCCATCCTGGTGTACAGAGTGAGTTCCAGGACAGCCAGGGCTGTTACACAGAGAAAACTGGTCTCAAAACAAACAAACAAAACCAACCAACCAACCAAACCAAACCAAACCAAACAAAAAAACCAAAAACCAAACAACAAACAAAAACTAAACAAAAAAAAATCAGAGATATTGAAAATGGTGGAAGGGGGTATCTTATAGCTGGTAGAAGCACACCTACCCATTTTTTTCCTTTTGATGGTGCTGAGGATTGTACCTGGGGTCCAGCACGCTAAGCAATCCCTATACTACTATGCTGTCTCCTAACCCTTAGCATTATTAAGTAGAGATTCTTAAAGAAAGTAAAAGTAGAACATCTGTATGATTCAGATTATAACCACTTCTGGATATACAATCAAAGGAATGATCAGTGTACCAAATATACCTTCACATCATTTCCAATAGTCAGGATATGGAGTCAATTGTGTTATCTACCAGAGGTCATTTTATTCAGTGAAACAAGTCAGGTACAGATAAACAGATGATGCATGTTTTTACTTATATTCAAAGCTAAAGCTGCCTGGAAAGTAGGAAAGTGATTATTAGAATCTGGGAAGGGTAAGGAAGAGGGAATTAAAAAGAGGCAGATTATGGGCACTAAAATATAGTCTGGACATGTAGTATCTATCCTACAGCATAGCAGGGTGACCACAGTTTATAGACATTTAAATACTTAATGAACTATTAGAGGAGAGGCCATTTGAGACTGCAAATGCAAAGGTATGCTAAATGCCTAAGGAGAAAGAAATTCTAATTATCCTGTTTTGTGTATGCTGCACATATGCACTTACTGAATTATCATACTGTAGCCCATACACATATTCACTATGTCAATTTGCATAAAATTTCGGAAAGACTCCATATCATTCCTGTTCATGTTGAGTAACATCATGTGGCTCTTGGCTGTGTTTGTATCTATGACTATACTCATCTCAGAGGATGAACTCAGAGACTTGCTGAGCTGTAAGTTCATCTCCTGGGAGACCATTAGTGAGGATGGTGGGAAGGCACAGGCAGAAACAACTCCAAAGTACTTCTGACAGATGCTTTTCTGTAGGACACTTCCTTAGCATGGGTAGAGTTCCAGTATCAGAGGCAAGAGGTCATAGTGGTCTCCTAGAAGGAATGTGAAGGAGAGGGGACCAAGGGATGTCTACCATACAACAGGCCCTTTATTCACTTCCCAGAGACATCTGCCCATTCTTGGACACCTCTTTTCTTATTCTTTGCACAAAATGGTAGGAGGAGACAGGAGATGATAGAAGGAAGAGTGATTTCTCAGGGTCTATCAATGAAATATGAATTTAATGTCAGGAAAAGAATAGACAAAGACTGCAGGAAAAGGAAACAATTGGAATAGTCAAAGCTCTGGTGGCAGGAGTGTGTGTGTGTGTGTGTGTGTGTGTGTGTGTGTGTGATTGAGTGTGTGTGTGTGAGTGTGTGTGAGTGTGTGTGTGTGAGTGTGGGTGTGAGTGTGTGTGTGTGAGTGTGTGAGTGTGTGTGTGTGAGTGTGAGTGTGTG
>CAJQZJ010006142.1:0-10884 GCA_907164525.1 Lophiomys imhausi | reverse complement strand
GGAGAAGTCAGGTGTAATTCTGATGGGTCTGCCATTGTATGTGACTTGACCTTTTTCTCTTACAGCTTTTAATATTCTTTCTTTGTTCTGTACATTTGGGGTTTCAATTATTATGTGGCGAGAGGAGTTTCTTTTCTGGTCTAATCTGTTTGGTGTTCTGTAAGCCTCTTGGATTTTTATTGGCATCTCTTTTTTTCAGGTTTGGGAAGTTTTCCTCTATGATTTTGTTGAAGATATTTCCTGGACCTTGGAGTCGGGAGTCCTCTCTTTCCTCTATACCTATAATTCTTAGGTTCCGTCTTTTCATTGAGTCCCTGATTTCTTGGATGTTGTGGGTGAGAGATTTTTTAGCCTTCTCATTTTCTTTGGATGTTGTACTGATTTCTTCCAATGAATCTTCCATGCCTGAGATCCTGTCTTCCTTCTCTTGCATCTTATTGTTGATGCTCACATCCGTAGTTCCTGTTCTCTTCCCTTGGTTCTCCACTTTTTCTTTTAACTCTGACTGTGTTTTCTTTATTGTTTCTATTTCTATTTTCATGTCTTGTATGGTTTTGTTCGTTTTGTACATTTCCTTCTCCAGCTTGCTTGTTTTTGTATGAAAATCTTTCATTGCTTTTTCCTTTTCCTGTTCAAGCTCTGTCACCTTGGCTTGGAGCTCTTTTATGGTGTTGTTCCTTGTTTTGATTAATGGTGTTGTTCCTTGTTTTGATTTGTAGAATTGTGGCTCCTTTGAATTTTTTCATAGATTTAAGTTCTTCTTGCAGGGACTCTATCACTTTCCATATTGCAGAATTGTCAATGTTTTCATGTGTTTCTGTTGGTGTGTGGTCATCCGAATTGGATGAGCTAGGATGATTCTACTTTGTTGGAGTCATAATACCTTGACTTCTATTTTTTTTTTTTGACCTTTTGCCATTGGATGCATTTAGCTGTCTGTTTTCTGTGCTTGGAACCACAGTGGATGATTTGGTGCAGGGGACAAGTTACTTGGCTATCTGTCATTGCTTACAGGGGGATTTCAAGGTCACTGTGGTTTTAATCGCCTGAGGCACTGTGAGCTGCTGCAGCCTATTCCTAGGTTGTGAGTAATGGACCAGGATTTTTTCACTGCTCCCAATTCAGACTTCCCTATGTTGCACTCTGAGTTATCAGCCTGTAATGGTTCTGATAGTATGGGCCTGTTTGCCCAGGCACAGATTCTGTGGGCTTTGTTTGTCGTCACGGAGGCTGACAGGGTCTGGCTCCACACCTAATATGTCTGAATTTTCCAGGATACAGCTATGGACCCGATTTCTGGTTTCTCTCTAGGCTTCTCGCCACAGGGCTCGTCTCTTTGACTGATTCCCTTCCTGTCTGCACCGTCACGGGTCCCGTGGGTACCCCAAGCCCCGGATCCTCCAGCTGCCTGAGTGGACCTCTCGTCCCAGCAGCTCAGCCGTGGGTGCATGGACCCCTGCCCCACCCACGCCTGTCTCTCTCCCCAGATGACCTGCCATGGACTCGCAGGGATTTGGCCCTGCCAGCCGTGCTCTCTCCCCAGCTGCGCTACCGTCAGTGTGCAGGATTCGGCCCCTCCCTCCTGCCTTTGTGTTCCTAGCTTCCCGCGCTCTCTCAGAACCTCCCACTCTCTGCCTCACGAGCGGCTGCAGACCACCCGTTGAGCCCCCTGTTTGTTCCTTGCTAAGCCTTCCACTATCTCGCAAAGTTTTTTAAGTGGGTATAAGTTCAACCTGATGTGTGGGGAGCCCAATAGGCCAGCGATCTATGGCCAAGTGGACCCTGATTCTGCCTGCTGTAAGTTGGGATCGATCTTACCAGGTGCCTCTCCAAATGGGAGTTCCCGAATCCCGGGCTCAGTGGCTGTGAGAGATCAGAACATTTGTTATTTTAATATTTAACAACATTAATAAAATTAATACCAACATGGCTTACCATCTTTTATAAATTAATCATATACTTACATGTAATCTTTAACCAGCCCATGCTTGTTAAACATTCTAATTCCTTATTATTACATTCATTTACTTAGTGTGTATGAGTCCATGTGCTGAGGTCTGAGGGCAACTATTAGGTCTAGGTGTTTTTTCCTCTGGCCATGTAGATCACAGGGATCTGACTCAGGTTGTCAGACTTGACAGCAAGCACCTTTACCCTCTGAACCAGCTCAGAGGTGCAAATTCAATATATCTTGATAGTGCATTTAAAAGAACTGTAAACAAAGAAGTGTTTCTTCTTTTTGACACTCTTCCCTCAAAATGTTTCACAAAACACAAACATTTTATCATAACACATCTATTTACTGTGGATTTTCTTTTCTTTTGTGGTGGCAGAGATAGACTAGTATATGATTTACAAAAATAAATCTGAAAATTTTGAGATTTTTTCAGCAAAGGCATTGGTAGCACTTTTGACATGATTCACATTTTGAAGGATCTGATAACATAATATCAATTTATTTATTTATTTAATAAATTGTCATGCCCAGTGGTTCATGGACAGACAAGCTAGGAGAACAGATGTGTCTTGTCTAGGCGAGGAAATGAAACCTCTATCTCCCATGGTTAATGTCCGGTTTTCTCCTTGGTATTTTTGAATTATTCTTTACTTTAAAATTGTTATGCTTTTCCAACTGAGTTCTTAACCTCTGTAGAGTCAATTATTCCAGCTTTGTCAATTATGGATCACGTCAACATCACTAAATCTGCTGAATTTCTGCACTTTCCTGTTCTACGAAAATGTTCAGCACTCAGTCACACCCTCACTCACTGTGGGGATCAGCAGCAGATGTACTGAAGACACACAAGGTACAGCTGTGCTTCTGTACCCTGGGTGACTTCCGGTGCAATCTTGGAGCACACTGAATGGCACTAGTTGTCTTTCTGGCATTAACAACTCGGGAAAATATGTGAAACCAAGGTGCTACTTTTTGAGAAGACTACCACTTAAGGGGATTAATCATCAAAATATAATGCATTAAAAGGTGATTGAGGTAGTTGCTTCCCTCAGGATCTATGGACATGATCATTGGATTAAAGCACATAATTAGATTAGCACTCACAAAATTGTCTTTACTGACATTCAGTATCCATTAAGGCTTGTAGAGAAATTTTAATTCAGCAACATGGCTACTCTAGCAAGGGATCACATCCAAAGACCTAGGTCTGTGTGATTTTTCTGGAATACAGACATGACCTTAGTGCACAACTTTAATCCCTCTGGCTGAAATATAGTACACACCTTTAATTCCAAACCATTACATCTAATTGAGTGGCACACAAAGTGACAAATTGGAGAAAGATTTGATAGAATGAGACAGAGATAGTATATGCCCAACTCTCTGAAATACAGATAGGAAAGAGAAGCTACTTGAGAGCAGTTCAGAGAGATGGCATGTGAGAGAGTTCATGGTGGAGGTAATATATATTTCAGGAGTTTAGTACAGTACAGGACAGTTCAGTTGAGTGCAATTGAGTTCATGCAGTTCAGTTCATGGAGATCAGAGGAAGTTTTTCCAATCAGAACAATTCAGTGAGAAGTACAGAGAAGCTAGTTTGAATCAGTCAGCTTGCACAGAACTTTTGAGCCAGAAAAGCTGTGTCAAAGTAGCAGCCAGAGTTCAGAAAGAACTAGAAAGGATGAGCTTATTCAACAGTAAGCCTCAGATGCTGAAGATATTCTATCCCTAGGGTGGGAGATGGAGGCTAAAATTAGAAACACTCACAGTCTGAGCATGCAGAAGGTTAGATTTTATGGAGGCTAAAAGTTTATAGGCCTAGGCCTATGGGTAGTTAATATTAGAAACACTCTGGACTCACTTCAAGCCATGTATTCACAAAGCTTGTGTATGGATCTCATCTCATCCCCTCTTCTGAGGAAATAAAAACAGTATTTATAAATGCTTCTATAGGAAACAAATATGTTAAGGTATGCTCAATAATAAAAAAACTTCATTATGATAAATAATGATTCTGACATTTTACAATGGACTTAACATATGAGCCCCTTGTGTATGAGCCCCTATATGACAGTATTTGGAAATGGGATTTTTCATATATAGTTAGTTAATAGAATGAAACCTATACAAATGATATCAATGTCTCTATAGAACCCTAGAAGATAATGTACTCTCTTTCTGCCATGTGAGCACAACATAAATTATCAGTCTACAGTGTGGAAACAGGTTGTGTCTCGAATCCAGCCATGATGACACCTTGCTCCTACAACTTCAGACTCTTGAACTGTGGAAAATTATTTCAACTAATTTGAAATCACCTAGCCTATTGTTCCTTGTTTAAACACCCAGATCATTAGGACTTTCTCACATTTAAGTTACTCTCTAGAACACTAAAGAAACTGGGATTTCTAGGCTTCTTTCACAGAATAGAAAGTTAAGGAACAGAAAAGTGATTTGCCTGAAGTGACACAATGCACAGAATTTTGGCAGCCAAATAGATGACTTCAAAGTTTTTACTATATGTTAATTCACATCATTGCTTCTGAAAATATCATTTAATTATATGTTATAAATTCCTTGCAAGCAATGCACTTTAAGAACTTTTCTTAGCATCTACTAATCTTCAGGGGAAAATACACACAACTGACACTGCGAATACTTTAAGTAAACAAAAAAGCTCAATTGATATAAATCGGGCATGACTAAAAGAAAGATAATTGAAAATTAGTATGATGACTTTGGACTTGATGGTATATTCATTAACTATTACTGTATACACAGTAAGTAGTATTTATACTTTCAAAGTGACAAATGTATTACATTTGATAATATTCAGCATGTGTTTGAAAGATTTTTTATTTGAAACAAGAGTATTCACTCTTGTTTCATGTTCATATTATTTTATTTACAAGTTTTTGAAAAAATTGCATAAAAACAGATGGTTTGTTTTGAAAGTTTTGCCTCATGTACTAAATGTATCTCTGTCCAGATGGACACCAGGCTTCAGTGCCAATATTGAACCTTTACCATATGGACAAGAGATTTATGGCAGGAAACACTATGTTCACTTTAAACCTCAACAAGAAGAATGTTTTATTAATTGCTATCCATAATTAAATTTTGAAATAAAAAAAAGTGAAGTACATATTATTTAAATAAAATATCAAAATATCCACATCAAGATATCCATGAATGCATAATTAGAACATCTTCTTCAACACATTATAAATTTCAATTTGATGAACACAATTTTAGTGAGATTTATTAATTATGGTTTACATAGAGTTAGTCATGCATTGGGAGATAGGGTCCTGTAGGTTTCAGAAAAATGTCATAAAGTTGCCAAAATCACGACCCAAATGGAGAACTTTATATCATTCAGAATGATTTGTTCATGCAATTTACTATTGTGAAGTATTTTATTCAAGTGATTAAACCAACATTACCTTATGTGAAAATCCACCTACAGCACCTTTGGGTAGATACCCTGTAAAAAAATATATATGACTAATTAAACTATTTATCCAGTATTTATACTATTGTTAATTGGTTTGGCAGCCGTTAATCTTTAAGCAGACATTAAAAATAAATACACACAGTCACCATGGATTTTAACAAGCCTTGGCCTGAGTTGTGGAATCTTAGCCCATCTAAACCAGCTTGTAATTCTATTACCCAAATATGACCCATATATACATACGTCCCCTTGGATTGCCATTCTCCACAATATGCTGATGTTGCTGGCCATGTGGAATGAGGTTCTTTTCTCTAACCCATGGTGTGTGCCTCCTTTTTGCTGCTGCTGACTGGAATGCTTCTTCTTCCAGCTCCTGGCTGGAATGCTTTAATCCTCTGTCTAAAGCACAGGCTTCCTGTTCTAATCTCTGGAAGTCCCACCTTTCTCTGTCTTTGCCCAATCTCAGGCCTCAGCATTTTATTTAACCAATTGGAGTCAATGTAAGTAACAGACAGAAAGCAGGACCAATTAATTAACATTTAGAATGCTTAACACTACCCCAACAATACCCCAAGGACACTCCATCCTAACATAAGGACAATTGCTCAACCATGGTCATGCTCCTCTATTCATAATAGCTAGAAACTTGAAACAAACTAGAAGTCACTCAACATATGTATTGGTAAAGAAAATGTGGTACACTCACACAATGGAATATTATTAAGCCCCTAAAAAGATCGTGAAATTTGCAGATAATTGGATGGAACTTGATAAATTCATCCTGAAGTAACTCAAACCCATAAAGAGAAACTAAGAATTAATTTGTGTTTGCTTATATGAAGTTATTAGCTTTGAATTCAATGACAATCAAGCTGCAATATGTTGAACAGAGGTTAGATATAGAGTAAGGAACTAGGGGTAGAGGACAAATAGATGTCCCCAGTAGCGGGATATAGAATATATAGGTGTGAATTGATGTGTGAGCCACCTACTTTCATGAGGCAATCTTACCTCAGGTCCTCAGGAAGGATGGCACATGCCCATAAAAACTAAGGTTTCTCTAGTGTATTTTAATTATGGAATTTGGAGGACTAATTTTCAGTAGTGTGCATGGATATTTACAAAAAAAAACTTTGGTTTTTTTGTTTGATCTTTATAAAGTTTACTTAAAATTCTCTAATTTTGTCTGGATAGTTCTTTTTATAAGGATAAGGAAAAATCACTAAAAAAGCTTTGACTGATGAAACATCAAAATACTTCTAATGTCCATAAGAAGATGACACAAGTACCACTTGGAGATTTCTACAATGATAAACAAGGAATAAAGATAAGTCATTCACAATCTAGAAAAATATGTCTTCCAATATTTGTGAACTTGATATTTTAGTAAAATTTTGAAACATTAATTCTATACACTATACTGAGGTAAAATTCAATGTGTGCGTATCCATTAAAATGCTAAAAATCTCTAGAGTTCATAGAATGATAGTTCTCCTTTTACAAGGCTGCTGCAAGTATAGCAATAATATAACTCATACTACAAGTTAGTTCTTGAGTTTAGGATGTGGTGTTGCTAAAAGATTAGCTCCTTAATATGGAGTGTTGCACTCTTTCCCTCAAACCTAACTGCTACTTAGGTAACGTGTCGCAGTATATTTCATTGTACTATTTTTTTTTCTCTAAACCCAAAAATTCTGTAAAATGCAATGCATATTTGACTAAGAAAATAGAACAAAACACAACATGCTTTGATAAAATCAATGATTTCAAAGGCAGAAAAGGGATCTATGTGACTTGCACAGCTGTGAACATGTTCAAAACAAAGTGTTAAATATACCATTAAAAGGGGAAACTATGTGACACACAGTGAGTGCTTTTTATCATTGTTTACACCACCCTAAGACAGTAGTAAAATGATAATTTTCAACTTTTCAGAATTTAGGCAACTTAAATATGTTTACTTCTTAATTAAATAATTGAGGTTTTTTTTTTCTGCTTTGGTGCTTTTTTTGTAATACCTTTCAAGATGTAATGTCTGGAGTTTCATTAAAATATTTTCAAGTCCTCACATATTTAAATACATGCTTTAGCTCAAAGAATATTCCCAATACAATATATACCAAAATCCAAACAACTGTATTCTCATCTTGTTCTCTCGCTCCTAGGCATCCAGCCCAAGTGTTATCAACAGTGATTTTGTATTTTTAATATATTTCATTGTGCATTACCTTAAACAAAATTTGCAAGAAATCATTTTCCTCCTGCCCTGAGATAAGAACACTTTTATTCTCACTAAAATTAGGTGTTGAAATTGTTTGGAATATTTTTGTTTCTCAATCTCCAATGAATTTTTATATATGTTAGTGTGATATATGTTCATATAGCATGGGTGTGTATACATCTAGTGTTTGCATACATGTACTGTGTGTATGTGTGTAATCACACAACACATATATCATATATAAGGTTTGTGTGTGTGTGTGTGTCTGTGTGTGTGTGTTTGCTTGTATTTTCCTAAAATTAATGAAAATGTGGATTCTTTTGCTTGGTCTTTGCTATGTTGCATTCAAAATGCTTTCATTTAATAGCTAAGTAGAATGCAATTAAGGAGTCTCAGTGTAAATAGTTAAATTGAAATGTTCAGGCTCTAGTGCCTTTCATTAACCTGCTTATTATTTATCTTGTAGAACAAATTGACCTAGAAGTCTGGATGAATGCATACTGTCAAGACACTTGTTCTTTACAGCAAAAATAATTGCAATAAAAGATGTTTCTTCAGGAGTTGCTACTCTCCTTAGATTTATAAATTGCTATATTTACAGAAAGAAGAAAAAAGGAAATAAGATAGAATACAAACCAAAGATGAATCCCTTGGTCCTCAATTTGGCACAGACAAAAGATGTTTGGAGTTGTTTAGGAGATAGTCTATCCATTCATTATTGAAAAACAAAATTGGTTCTTTAGGAAAAATGAATTGTGCTCAGAGGCTTGACAATCCTATTTAATACAATGAAAAAGTGTTTTTTAAATCCATCTGGGTCCTCTCAAAGAAACCAAGAAAAACCGTGTGAAGTGTTAAATAGTTTCTTTCAGTACACAGAGAAAAGAAAGAGCAAATTTGCTGGTCATTGTCCAGGTGGCATCTGTTTCTTAGAACTATCTGTAAGTGAAGCACATTGGCTACCAGCATTCACTATTCCACAGAAACCAGAGATGCAGGAGAGACCATTAGGGGTGAGAGGTGGCATGTGGTATGTAGAAATAAGTTTAAATTAGAAGAGTGTTTGGTCCTATAAAATATTAATTTGGCACATTAATCTAAAATATGTCTAAAACAAATATCAACTGTAAAATCTTGCAGTTCTTGGAAAATTAGTGAATGTAATATTTACTCTCTTTAACATACAGACTTTCATGGGTCCAATTTAGTATTTTAAAAGTCTGCTAAAAAAAGAACAAAACTCTACTTCTCTCTAGATTATTCTGTGTTCTAAGAATTTGAGAGCATTTGATAAATGCTCAACAAAGAATATTTTTTAATAATTTTGAAAGTAAGCAAAAACATGAGTTACCTATAGAGATTACAGAAATATTAAAAATGGGGGAAAAACTTTGCTCCTTTCCAAAAAACATGATTATATTGTGAATTATTGGGTAATATTTATAGCTATATGATAAAAGTTTTAGAATCTGATGGTCTTTGTTAGAGTGGACACACAACTAGATTTACTCACTTAAGTTTAGCCTAGTAGAAAATGCAAAAATAATTTGTAACCGAACTGTTAAATTATTGTTTAACACTTATTTATTTATTACTAAATTCACTTATAATAAACACCAACAATTTCTTAACTATTAATCCTATAAATTCCTACAACCCCTTCAACCTATCCACTAAACCTATTGATAATTATAGCAACTACTTTCATAACCTTTTAGAATGATACTGTCTCTGGGGCAGGTCCTCAGTCATCAGGAACACAGTCTTTGTGTAGATTCTTTAACGCACTTAGCAGTCCTTTTTCTGGATCTCTCAGATGCAGGTTCATCAGGGTAAGTTGGTTATTGCAGTCTCACCTTAAATAAGGCTTCATGCTTTCTTTTCTGTGCGAGACCCCAGCCGTCTGCAGGCCAACTTACTTCTTTTGAATCAGGAACTCAGCTGCCCTGCCTCAGTCCTTAAAGCCAGGCACAATTTCTTTTAGGCCACTGTTCGGACAGATCAAACCCCTCTAGGCAAAAGTTGAGCCACAGGGTTTAGTCCTTGGCCTTTTGGTGTCTTGCTCAGGCTTTCTTTGCTCACCAGCTTCTTTCTGCTTCAGGGAAATCTGGCCATCAAATGATGGCCAGCACTTTTTTCAGCAGGACTCTTGGAGCTCTCTAGCATCAGGGGCCTCTTCTCTTTCTGGGCTCCATGCACTGTCCTTAAATAGGAGGAACTCTGTTTCAGCTTAATTTGGGCTCCACCCACTCAGCAGCTGAAAAAAATGTCAGGCCAGATACTTTGTTTCTTCAAGTCTATTGAGTCTCTCCTGTTTTCCTGACTTCAAACTTGTTTTTCAGTCTATTAAGTCTTTCCTGTTTTTCCTAACTACATGCTGATAATGCTCTTCAGGCCCCGAATTAAGAGACAGTATCAGAAACTCCTATATATTTTCTAAATCTAATTTATCTAACCCCTACATATCCTGCTTCTAGTAAAATAAAAAATAAATCTACATAATATCTAAATATACAATGTAAATAAATTGTCTATGTACAATACACAAACTAACTTTAAATTTTTATCAATATACATTAAAGCAAGTGTTAAAATAACCTTAAACTTCTCACAATACATAGTTGTATTTACTTCTTTTGACAAAAGACATTAAAGCAAACAAAACATTTTAAATTCTTATCAATAAACTTACTTTCTATTACATACAAAACATTTTTTAAACTTGCATCAATAAACAGAATCTTAAATTTCTACCAATAAAACAACATAATCTTAAGCTTTTAAAAATAAAAGAGACAAAAAATAGAATGAGGGAAAAAACAAAATCCTCAAATCCAATTCACAACACATAACATATATCCATTCAAAAAACTTCCAACCCATCTTTTGGAAATGGAGTGTAAATATTTTTGGGAACCCTTCAAAAATTGAGATATTGGCCAATTCTCTGGAAAGTTACCTATAGCTTTTATTGTCCAGTCTCTGTAAGATCAATCATTTTTTGGACTAGCGCTTTTAAAAACGATTTGCATGCAAAGTTTTTAAGAAAACAGTGATTGAAGCAGTATGTTAGGTTGAATCCTCTGGCCCATTTGTCTTGTTGTTATTGTCATTCAGTCCTTGGCTCTGAAAATAAATTTTTGCTCTAAATTTGAGCAAATTGAAGGCATAGAACAACTTTGTAAGTCCATTTTAAGGCATAAACTCTGTCCATCCTGGATAAAAGATTGAAATATCATGAACACCATA
>CAJQZJ010006034.1:391238-405091 GCA_907164525.1 Lophiomys imhausi | reverse complement strand
CTGAGTCAGGTTTATTCTACCAATATGATGACCTCAGTTCTGCCCCCTTTTCCTGAAAATAATGTAATTTCATTCCTCTCTGCCTGAGTAAAAGTTCATTGTGAATATATGCTACATTTTCTTTATTCACTCATCTATTGATGGACATTAGGCTGATTCCATATCTTGGTTGTTATTAATAAAAGTATGACAAAATGGATGGGCAGACATCTTTATAAATTTCGGGAGCATGGCAAATACACATATAACCACATGAAAATTTTTATAGTAGTTCATAATTGTCAATAAACCAAAAAATGTCATCTTTGTGAGATGCAGTCAACATTAAAGAGTATAATGTGATATGAACAGACAGACTATGAACTTACAAGGATTTTTATCATAACTGAGCAGAAGGAGGAATACTGGCTTTGAGGGTGTGTTAGTCTCCACTCTTGTGATGCCAAGTGATGCCAACAAGTAGACAGAGTCCGACTCATAACTAACCAATAAAGTCAATACACCTTGGTAACCTAGCTTCTTCATTTTCCTAATTTATTAATATTTTGTTTTTCATGTTAAATATTCTTATCTGAATGTAAACAAAAAGCAACTTTTGCTATAAATCTGCACATGGAAGAAAACTAAATGTACAAGCTAACTTAGTAAATGGCACTTACTTTCAACCATATGAATACTTATTTTCAAAGATTAATTATTAGGCAATAAAACTCAACTTGTAAGCAGAGGCCTTCCTTGTCAATAATTAAAAGCACATTATGTTTGTTGGTTTTGCAAAGGATAAACTAAAATAGATAAATGTTGTCACTTTGCTATGGTGATTTATTCATATTAAATACTCTTTCAGAGTCGAGGGCTGATCACAGGACTCCTAATCATACATGAATAAGCTGAGGCCTCTTAGCAATAAGTCCCTTTAATCTTCTGCCCTGTGGGGCTGAGGCCTGCAGTCAAAACTGCTGTACACATAAAACAAGCACTAAACAAATCTACCACCACATGGAAGTAATTACACTGCGAATACCTTTTTCCTTAGAGCATTTGTTTTAAGGAACATATTGCTGGCATTTGAGCTAGAATTGAATTTGTCTTGCTGCTGTGGATCAGAGGCAAATATAGGCCCTCTTGGCCTCTGGAGTGACTCACAAGGGTAAATATACAAAAGATATTTGGTTGGTATTTGTATTTTAATAATTAGGTCCATTTCATTATAACTGTATCTAGATAAGAAATATTTCTAATCTACTATACAATTTAACTTATTTAACATGACAATGGATAATGTTGTCAACTTGATTGAGACTGAGACATGCCTAGGAAATTAGGAGCACATGGCTCTGGGTATGTCTGAGAGGATGTTTCCTGGCAAGGAAAGCCTGCCCTGAATGTGGCCAGCGGCAGAAAGCTGGCTTTATAGATAGGATAAAGAGTAAAATAGAAAGCCATTTAGTACAGGATGCTCTCTCTCTCTGCTTTCTGGCTACGACAGGTTGAGGCATTTGTTTCTAACAAGACCTTCTGCCATAACACTCCACTATCCTACAGCCCTGAAGTACAGAGTCTGCTAACCTTGGGATGGAACCTCTAGCCCACCAAGCGACGTCAAACTTTCCTCCCAGGAAATTGTTTCTGTAAGGTATTTGTTGCAAAGAAAAAAAATGATTAACATAGTATGTTTATTATTTTGTATTTTTTGTATTTTTTTTTAATGTTCCTTGTTTTCTCTCTCTACTACCACAAGAGACCCCTTAGTTGAAGGCAATGGATATTTGAGTTTTAAAATCAATGTCAGCACATTATCAAACATTTTAATCTATAAAATACCTCAATTTTAATAGTCAGTTTCAAACTGTACAGTTTTACGGCATTCAGCCTCTAAATCAGCGGTTCTGAACCTGGGGGTCGTGATCCTTCGGAGGTTAACCGATCCTTTCGCAGGGGTGACCTAAGACCACTGGAAAGCACAAATATTTACTTTATAATTCATAAGAGTAGCAAAATTACAGTTATTATTTCATAGCAACAAAAATAATTTTATGGTTGGGGATCACCACAACACGAGGCACTGTTTTAAAGGGCCAAAGCTTTAGGAAGGTTGAGAACCACTGCTCTAAATGAATGAGCAGTAGAGGTAGAACACACGGGTATAAAATGCAGAAAATTAAACCCACTTAGACATCCCATCTAATCCCTTTCACTTTCTTTCAAGTATCACGTTCTTCGTCATGGGCTGGGAATCCAGAAATCTGAACTTATGAAAAGACAGCCAAAAGTCAACGGGCTGTGAGAGGCTTATGAAGTTCATAATCTCTTTGTATGTTATTCTATTTCTCAGACTGGGAACTTTCCAGAATGCCCCATCTTCTGAGATGTTCCTCTCTCTCGTCTCGGATCATCAAAGCACTACTTCTTTCAGTTATCTTCGTTATCCTCATAAAGAGAAAGTTCCATTCTCTGTAAATAAAATTTTGACCATGATTTTTCCTTTTAGGCTGAGGGTCGAAACAGCAATTAACAATTTGCTATCTGTATTTTTAATATTAGCTTAAGAAAATGAATACAGAAGTGCACTTTTATAAGTTTTGGCAGCAAATTAAAAATCTGGCGAGAGGTATACAAAACCCACGCCCAAGGCAGCTGCAGTCTTACGCCAGGCCCTTAACGCTGAGTGAAAACCGAAGGTGACAGGTCTTCCTGGTCTTGGAAACCTGGTCTGACGTGAGGCGCAGGTGTTCGCGCGGTACGTTCTGCGCCTGCGCGCGAGGTAGCGGGCTCAGAAGTGAAAAGCCCGGATGAGGGACCCGCCAAGACGCGCCGTTGCCATGGCACCCGGGTGCTGGCTGCTTCAGGAGCAGGCCCGGGGGTGTCATCCTTCCCTCGTTATCAGAGCTTAAAAAAGGAGGAGAGGAGAGCTTCTGCGACCATCTCTGTGTCCCCAGCCGCTGCATCTTCCACAGGCAGGAGGGGACTTAGCGGGAGAGGAGGGAAGGACCACACAGACATACTGCTGGTGGGAGGACTAGGGAGAAGATACACGTCTGGGCTAGGTGGGAGGGGAGGTGGGTGGAAGGTCTTGAGATGAGCTGTCCTCCCGGGATAAGCCCCGTGATCTCTCTGCTCAGCTAGTCACAGCGTCTCTTCATGCACAGGGGAACCCCTCAAAGGGCGGCTTACACGCTCTGAAATTTTGTCATATTGTTATTCCCCTTTTCAGAGTTCTTGAATGTTAAAGGTAGCTTGCGTGGAAAAAGAAATCACTCCTGAAATGTTAGCTTCCACACAGAGAATGCTATCCATTCAGTTGGTGCTAACTTAAGATGCTCAGTAAAAATTCAAATCATTACCTAATTTTTTTAAATATTAGTGCCAGAGCATGTAAGAAATTGTATTTTTTTAAATTATTTCCTAATACCACAGTCTTATGAGGATGCAGCAGGAGGATGTACCTGGACGGTTTCATATAGTGCAGTGGGTTTTTGCTTAACTGCTTTTTAAAATAAGTTTTTGCTAAATGCTTATTTTATATAGAAAGGCTTTCTCTTTATTGTTTGTTCTTTTGGTTCTTGGTGTTTCTACAGGCATTGTTTAAGAGGTTATTTAGGGTAAGACTGGAATCGAAGTGTAAAATTAAAGTATTCTTAAATATTTTTAATCATGTAAGAAAGTTATCAATATAATGTGCATCTATGCACTTGTTTCAGACCCACACTGGAAGGTCTTCAGACACCCACCCACTCAGTATTTTTCACACACTTAAGAGGAGGAATTTATTTCTGTCACTGCAGTTTATTATTGAGGGTAGATATGGCCTAGTCCACTCATGTTGATTGTTATTGATGATAAACTTTAAATGTTAAATGTGTGAAAATAACATTAATAAAATAGGAAATGGTAAGTAATTTGGTTCATGGAAGATATCACTTTATCCTAGAGTATTGACATGTGTATCCTGGACAGTGTCCTGGTGATGGTGATCAGAAAACCTAAGGGTTGAATATCCTGTAACTCAATTGAAAGGCTTAAGGGACTTGGCAACAAGAATTCAGGTTTATGTTGTTTGTTTACACTAGAACCAGTGCTGATCTTCTTTATGGAGTTATAGAAATTCAAGTACACTTCAGATTTGATGCAACTTCATTTATTTCTCATTTAGTTTACCTATGCCTTTTTCTTTTAACTTATATTTGTGTGATTTTAATAGCTCCTAATATGTCTGATATATTTTTTATTTCTTATATTGATTCAGGTTTTGAATTTGGCATTTTAGTTTTCATATAGATCATATTTTTGTAAACAATAATGCATGCCTACTAGAGTCTTTACTTATGATCTCAGAAGTATGAACTATTTCACACTTATTATTTATGAGTTCAGAATTATGTTTATTATAAAATCATAGGAAAACATTGAAGAATTAGTTCTACAAAAGTTTTCTTCTAGCAGTAAGTTAAACATCTTAATAAATTTCAATATCCCCTCTGTGAAAAGAAAATTGATGATGCCACGATATAATGAGTGTGAAAAATAACATGGTTTTTGTATGCCTTTTGTTTTGTTTTATTCTGTGTCATTCACAGTGTCCTTATTTTCAATGGTAAATAGACAGTGTAAGTAATCTAGCTTGTCTTGAAGGTAGATGTTGATTTATCCAAGTCACCTCAAAATATTATTGGCCTCAACTTCTAATTAAGAAGTTATTGAAGCCTTACATTTGAGTTTGTCAAGAAAGCCTGTTTTATATTTTTAACTTAAACAATAAATATCTAGAAAGAGTACAGTGAATACTTTATAAATGATTAATATCCAATTAACTGACTCCTTATTTATCTAAACAGCTAAAAAGTAAAACTAAAAACAGTGCAAACTACATCATTTGCTGAGGCAGAATTTTACTTATCACCAGGGGATGATGAAATCCTTTCTAAGCCTCTGTCTTCTTATCTATTTTACAGATCTCAAAGGTTAGGGTTGGGAGGGTTGTGGAGTAGAAGGGTTGTTAGGACTGCCTGCTATGGAAATGTGTTGCCATTGACGGATATGTACAAACACGTTTACCCTGAACACTTCCTGTTACAGGAATTACCTGTGGTAATTAGCTTCCCTTGCCACCCTGATCTCTGTCCCCATTCCACCTCTAAACTGGCTTAACATATACCTCTATCTTTTAAAATCTTAAGCATTATTCATCGACAAGTGGGAAAATGGATGAAAGTAAAGATATTGATTCAAAAGAAAGTGGAGAGTATGAAGATGACTTTGAAAAGGATCTGGAATGGTTGATCAATGATAAAGAAAAGAGTAATGGCAGCATAGTAGAGGTATGTGTAGACTACCAATAGCATGCCTGGTTATTACATTAGGAAAGTGTTTGGCGGCCCATGAAGGTTTTCACTCATGTTATCTTACTTAAACTTCACAGCATTTTCTTGGTGTGTATTGGACAAATACTATTATCCCCTAAATTTCACAGCATTTTCTTGGTGTGTATTGGACAAATACTATTATCTCCACCTTGGAGATAAGAAATGGAGACATCGGATACTTTAAATACTGTGTCTTAAAGCTTGGGTGAATGAGAGAATGGGAATTAAAATGCATTTAACAAAGCTGAAACGATAATGAAATTTTAATCTAAATAAATAAGTAATAACATGCTTTAGGGCATCAAAATTGAAAACCTGAAAATTTATAATTTTAATATAAATAAGTTCTTTTAAAATATAATCTTCCAGATAATTAATAGTTGAAACTTTAAGACAAAAATGCCCTGTGTGGTGGCCCACACCCTTAATCTTAGCACTTGGGAGACAGAGACAGGTGGGTCATGTGAGTTCGAGGCCTGCCTAGCGTACATAGTGAGTTCTAGGACAACCAGGGCTATGCAGAGAGACCCTGTCTCCAAACAAACAAACAAACAAACAAAAAAAAAACCAAAGCAACGAAACTTTAAGACAAAATTAGTGCTTCAGAGTAATGAAGACAGAGAAAAAAATAAAGAGCTGATCTGAGCTATAATATACTTGTAGGAGTACATTAACCAGGAGCCTGTGCTGGCGATCAGATATATGGAAAGCCAAGTCAGGAAAAATGAACCTTTCCTGGCTGTTACTGTTTCAAACTCATTCACATGCACAAGTGAGCACATATACACACACTGTATATGTTCATATGTAATTTGTTTGTAGAGATATTAATGTGACTAAGTAATGAAGTAACAAGGACTATGACTGGGATGTCAAATGAGGTGACCTCAGAAGGACAACAATAAGAATAGTTATTTAGATTCCAGAGAGTAAATAGAAAGAATTTGAGGAAATGAAGGCAGCGAGTTTTACAAACTCAACTCCATATTGATTTGTTATGTGGTGGAGAAAAAAATACAGTAGAAAATTTGAAAAAAGACAAAAGCAAAGTTTCTCTAAGACGGCCATAAGAGGAGTGTTCTAATATGCATCATATTAGAAAGTATCCACCGGGCTGGAGAGATGGCTCAGCAGTTAAGAGCACTGTTTGCTCTTCCAGAGGTCTGGATTTCAATTCCTAGCAACAACATGGTGGCTCACAACCATCTGTACTGGAATTTGATGCCCTCTCCGGCATGAAGGGGTACATGCAGATAGAGCTCTCATCTATGTAAAATAAACAAATCTTAAAAAAAAAAAGAAAGAAAAAAAAAGTATCCACCATGACAGGAAGCAGAGATATCCTGAGAGCTGAAGGTGAATCAAGGTCTTGCAGTTGAAATAGCTCAAGATGTGATATGCAGGGTTGTAGAATTAGAGTGATGATAGTGAGGACTCAGTGTTTTTCCTGTATTTCTCAGAGGTGCTCAGAAATATGGGTTATAATGTTTTGAGTAAAGTGTAGGCCAGAAGCACTTAAATTTCCCTGTGTATAAAATGAACCACATGAACAGAAAAAAAAAAAAGGCATTTTGATTGTTTCCCAAATAAATGGACAGAATCTCAACTGTACTGGAAGGTAGACTCTTGTGTCTTTTTTTTTTTTTTTTTTTCAAGATGGCTTGCAAGAAGGAAGACGATCTTGACCAGGAATCAAAAGAAAATGAAACGGAAACAAAACACAGACAACAGCTCTCTGATCCAGATAAACCTCTAAAGAATGAGACCTCACCTAGAAGAAATGACTTCATTTCTGTTCCAAGTATTCAGCCGTTGGATCCCATATCAGACTCAGACAGTGAGAATTCCTTCCAGGAGTCCAAACCAGAAAACCAGAAAGACCTGGAGGAAGAAGAGGATGAGGAAGTAAGGAGATACATTATGGAGAAAATTATAGAGGCTAACAAACTTCTACAGAATCAAGAACCTGTGAACAATAAAAGAGAGCGAAAACTTAAGTTCAAAGACAAATTAGTTGATCTAGAAGTCCCACCCTTAGAAGACAGTGATACTTGCAAAGTTCTCTTAGAAAAGGAAAATACTGTGTCTGGAAAACTGTCACAGCTATGTATTTCTGGTGAATTAGGACAAGAGAATGTTCTCCTGTCAGTTACTGATGGCCACTGTGAAGAAAACGACAGGAAGATACTGGTAGAGAGAGATGGGAAGTTTGAACTTATGAATTTACAAGACATCGAGAGTCAGGGGTTTCTGCCCCCTATCAGTAGTGCTAATAGTACAGAAAATGAATCTCCACAATTGCCACTCAGGTCTCCCAACCTTTCTGTTGGTGGTGTCAAGAAAGAAGAGCCTGAAGCAAAGGTTCATGCTATGGGTCTCTCCTCAGCAGGAGAGCCATTGACTCAAGTCCTTGAGCTACCATCTAACCCCAAGACTCGTCCAAGCTCTGCTGCCAACCCAGATCTAAATAAAAGAAGCAGGAGACCTAACTACAGGATACAGTCTGCAGGTGTCTCTCCAGTGACCTCAACGTATTGTCTTTCGCCACGACAGAAAGAACTACAAAGACAACTAGAGCGAAAGAGAGAAAAACTGAAGAGGGAGGTAAGAAGGCAAGTGGGCATTTGTGTTGAAAGAAGAGTGTAGTTTGTGGTTTATCTATGTCACAGGACAAAAATGGTTCAAAATACTAGGAGGTGTTGTGTATTATTAAAGATAGAATTGGACATAAAACCAGTAAATATGTATTGGACCCAGATAGGCTCTCAGAAACGACACTGCATTTTAAAGGTGAGACTTGAAAGCAAGTAATATGA
Source organism: Lophiomys imhausi (assembly GCA_907164525.1). Taxonomy (NCBI): domain Eukaryota; kingdom Metazoa; phylum Chordata; class Mammalia; order Rodentia; family Muridae; genus Lophiomys; species Lophiomys imhausi. Next base: position 396,912 of record CAJQZJ010006034.1, on the reverse strand, counting down.
GACAGGTGAGAATCAAATCTTACTTGAATAAATGAAGGCATAGTACAAGGCAACAGGATAACTTGCATTATCATCATTTTATTTCTGTGCACTTCATATATATTCTGTATCTGTAATTCTTGACGTTAGGGATTTTAGTTTTATATTAAGAGTAGCTTGGCTGAGGATGCATCTTAGTGGTAGAGCTGTGCCTGTCATGCACAGATCCCTTGATGCCGTCACCTCTACTGGAGATAGGGAGAGTAGAGCCTCATATCCCTAATAAAATCCTCCAAAGAACTTCATTTTTCCTCTTAAGTGATTTAGAGACTCGCCATGTATTTAAAAGGGGAGCTATTTTCATTTGGAAAGTTTTGAGGGAGGGAATCCTATTTTCAGAAGTCAAAATATATCTTCCCGACTCACATACAGCTTCATGGATTTTCCACTTATACCTTTTCATAATTACCCCACTAGGAAGAACAGCGCAAAATAGAGGAAGAAAATGAGAAGAAAAAAGAGAATGAGATGGTGTTTAAAGCATGGCTGCAGAAGAAAAGAGAACAGGTCATAGAGATGCGGAGAATTCAGCGAGCCAAGCAGATTGAAGACATGAACAGCAGGGTGAGTGAACCTCCTTTGTGAGAAAGGGAGTGTCAGATACAGAGGGGAGTCAGTGGGAGGAAAACATGGCCCAACTATCCCCACAGAAGATGCCATGTGTCCATCTGCCAATCCCCGACCACGATCAGATGATTCTAATCTTATTCAAACTTTCCTAGCACAGAAAAGAGAAATTATTAATTCATATTTTCAAGGTATTTTAATCTTAATATTCAAAGTGGACAAGCATACACGTTTCTCCTTACAAACCTACAGACTAGTGACACTTTAGAGTAGACAGAAATCATAAGTAAAATCTCTCAAATTTAAAAATGCCAATTTATTTATTTTATGTATGAGTGTTTTGCCTGTATGTATATCTGTACATCATGTGTGTGCTTGAGGTGGTCAGAAGAGGACATTAGATCCCCCTGGAAATGGATTACAGACAGTTGTGAGTGTACCATAGTTGTGCCATGTGGGTGCTAGGAATTGAACCCGGGTCCTCAGGGTGAGCAGCCAAGGCTCTTAACCGCTGAGTCATCTCTCCAACCCTTGTTGGGGAAGGTCTAATAACATTGCTCTGATAGGCTGATTTCAGTGCTGAGATCTGGTTACCGCCCCTTCTGAGGCATTCTCTTGATTGGTTAATAAAAGTCACTGATAGCCAATTAGCTGGGCAGAAAGAGTGTAAGAAAGCAGGACTTCCTGAGATTAGAACAGCAACCCTGCATTTTACACAAAGGATTAGCTCATTCCATTGGAGACATGGAAGCAGATAAATGTGTTTGAGAATACTGGAAGGTAATCACAGGCACATGGCGGTTTGGGATTAGGTGATCTGGGTTAATTTAGAGCAGCTAATCGAGAGTCTGCCCAGCTAAGGGTTAGGCATTGAAACATTAAAAGGTCTTGGTGTATTTAATTATTGGGGAAAGGACTGTGGCAGCTTATAGGCTGTCAGTCCAAGCAATCCAGGGCTGTCAGACTCCCGGGCTCCCATCAGAACTCCGGCCAATCTCCTGCCAAGCCACCTGTAATTCTACCAGCCGAATATGACAACTTATATTACTTAACAGAGTTTAGGTTACAGGTGGTGTAGGCCACCCTTGGTCTGGGGCTCTTTCCCCAGAATAAATCAGGCTGCTGATTAAGGTGGGCCAGGCCCGTTGGCTGATATCCTGCCAGACTGCCCCTTGCTCTGTCGGCCTAATCTTACAGTTTATACTTATTAACAAATACAATTGATAATTAAATTGCAGTTTCAAACCCCACCAAATTATTATTATTTTAATTGAAATGCAGGGCCTGGAGGGATGGCTCATCTTCTAAGAGCCCTTGATGCTCTTTCAGAATCGAATACCCAAGTTCAGTTCTCATCACCCACACTGGGTGTTTCCACAAGCTCATGTAACTCCAGCTGCAGGGAGTCAGTTGCAAAGTCTCCGGCACCCCCTCAAGGTGGCATACACACACACTGAGATGCACATGCATGCACATAAATAAAAATGAATTCATTCTAGATATCAGTTTAATTTAATTTTTCCATATTTATTTTCAGAAGTTCACGATGAAGTGGTTGCTTTCACTTCATCATGGGCATCTTTCTAGGCCTTTGTCCTTCCATATCACTTTGTTTCCACTATTCAACTGCTATCTCACTGTTAATTAAATCATTCCTTATGTAAGTTTAGATAGGTTTTTTGTACCATGCCCTGCTGCAATAAAATGTTATATTATAGTGAAGAATATCAAGAGTCTGTAAGAGTTCCTTTAGAGTAGAATTTAAGACTGTTGACAAAATTTTTGCCATGTCCTATCAGCCTCCCAAGTTTAAAACAACTTGTACTTCCTGTAACAGTGTGAGTGGCATATTTGCCACCATTTAGCTAATGTTATGTATGATTTATCTTTATAGTTTGTCTTTAAATTAGTAATATCCATGCTTGTATGTGAGTACAGGTTTGTGTTTGTGATGTAATAAGGAAGATGTAAATACTGATTTCTGTGTTTGTTTTTTTTTTAAGATTTGTTTAATTAATTTATTATGTATACAGTATTTGGTCTGCATGTATGCCTGCAGACCAGAAGAGGGCACCAGATCTCATTGCAGATGGTTATGAGCCACCATGTGGTTTCTGGGAATTGAACTCAGGACCTTTGGAAGAACAGCCACTGACTGCTCTTAACCTCTGAGCCATCTCTCTAGCCCCTATCCTTAGTTCTTAACACAGAGCTGTGTAGATCCTGGAAGTGTAGGAAAGCTAAGCGGGTCTTTTGTTGTTGCATTTGGTCTTTGGTTCTGGTTGCTGACAGGGAGTACCTCATCCCTGGGAGTTTCCTGAGTCGTGTGTCTGGTTCTAAAGTGATGGTTTTCATGGGCTTCTAGGTGAGAACTGACCTCTAGACACCAAGTCAAGATCAGAACCTGGAACTTCCTGTGTCACCTCAAGAAAAGGAAGTGGGAGGGAGAGGATAGACTGGGCTAATCTAGAAGCGTGTGACGAACCTTCAACAGATTCCTGAACTGTGAAGTTTGCAGAGGATCCCAGTTTGCTAAGAGGGATGCTCATGTTTCCTGGAGCAGATAAAAGAGCTTCAAGCCCCTTCTCATTTATCCTTTTCGGAGAACTCTGCATTCTCTATTCTATTCTTTTTACATGTATGTGTGAGTGTCTGCAGGAATGTATGTGTACCATATGTGTGCCTAGGTCATAAAAGGTCATCTGATCCCCCAGAGCTGGCATTACAGGTGTTTGTGAGTTACCATGTTGGTCCAGTTAACCAAACCTGGGTATTCTGCAAAAGCAACGAGTGTTGTAAACCACTATCTCTGAGCTATTAGCCCCACCCCACCCTCTTATTACAATCATTTTTTTGTTTGGTTTTAGTCTGGTTTTTTTTTCCTCTTTTTTGAAAGAGCCTTGTCTGTGCAAGTGTGAAGTGATAGGCATGGATGTATTTGGATTCTTCTACATGCAGACATCCAGTTAGACCAGTACCATTTGCTGAAGGTGCTTTCTTTTTTCCATTGTATATTTCTGTCTTCTTTATAAAAAAAATCAGGCGTCCATAGGTGTGTGGATTTATGTCTGGGTCTTTGATCAGTTTCATTGATCAATCTGTATGTTTTCTTGCCAATGCCATGCAGTTTTTATTACTATAGCTCCATAGTAGAGCTTGAAATCAGAGATGGCGATACCTCTGGAATTTCTTTTATTGTACAGGATTGTTTTAGCTATCCTGAGTTTTTCATTTTCCATGTGAAATTGAGTATTGTCCTCTCAGGGTCTGTAGAGAATTGTCTTGGAATTTTGATGGGAATTGCATTGAATCTGTAGATTGCTTTTGTAGGATGGCCATTTTTACTATGTTAATTCTACCAATCCATTAGCATGGGAGGTCTTTCCATCTTCTGATATCTTCTTCAATTTCTTTCATTAGTGTCTTAAAGTTTCTGTCATACAAGTCTTCCACTTGCTCGGTTAGAGTTACCCAGAAATATTTTATGTTAGTTGAGGCTATTATGAAAAATGTTGTTCCCCTGATTTCTTTCTCAGTTCATTTGTCATTTGTATATAAAAGGGCTGATTTTTGTGAGTTAATTTTGTGTCAAGCTACTTTGCAGTAACAGTTCTATCAACTGTAGGAGTTCTCTGTGGAATTTTTAGGGTCACTTGTATAAACTATCATATCATTTGTAAGTAATGATTCTTTGATTTCTTCCTTTCAAATTTGTATCCCCTTGATCTCCTTCAGTTGTCTTATTGATCTAAGACTTCAAGTACTACATTGACTAGGTATGGAGAGAGTGAACAACTTGTCTTGTTCCTGATTTTAGTGGAATTGTTTTGAGTTTCTCTCCATTTAAGTTGATACTGGTTATCATATCCATTTAGGTTGATACTGGCTTGCTGTAAGCTGGCTTTATTATGCTGAAGTATGTCCCTTGTATCCTGTCTTAGTCAGTGTTCTATTGCTATGAAGAGACACCATGACTATGGAAACTCTTATCGTAGAAAACATTTAATTGGGGCTTGCTTACATTTTCAGAAGTTTAGTCCATTATTGTCACTCACAATGGGGAGCATGACAGGCAAACATGGTGCTGGAGAATAGCTGAGAGTTCTACATCCAGATTCACAGAGAACAGGCAGAGATACGCTGGACCTGGCTTCTGAAACCTCAAAACCAACCCTTAGTGACACATTTCCTCCAACAAGGGCACACTTCCTAATAGTGCCACTCTCTGGTGACCAACCATTCAAATCTATGAGCCTATGAGGGCCATTCTTATTCAAACCACCACATATACATAATCTCTCCAGGCCTTATATAATGATGGAGTGTTGGATTTTTATCAAAGGTTTTTCTGCATCTCATGAGATGATCATATATGTAGTTTTTGTCTTTCATTTTGTCTATGTGGTAGATTAAATTTATCGATTTACAAATGTTGGTTGAACCGTCCATGCACCTCTGGGATGAAACCTATTTGATCATGGTGGATGATATTTTGAAATATTCTTGGATTCAGTTTGCAAGTATTTTATTAAGAACTTTTACATTTATGTTCATAAGGGAAATTGGTCTGTACTTCTCTTTCTTTGTTGGCTCTTAATGTGGTTTCAATATCAGAGTAATCTCATAAAAAGTATCAGGAAACATTTCTTCTTCTATTTTGTGGAATTATTTGAAGAGTATTGACTTTAACTCTTCTTTGAAAGTCTAGTAGTATTCTCTGCTAAAACCATATGGATGGCCCTGGGCTTCTTTCTTTCTTTCTCTCTTTCTTTTTTAATAAAAAGGTTTATTTTGTTTACACTTTAGGTTGAGAAAACGGTTGATTTTGCTTATACTGCAGGTTGAGAAAAGGGTTGATTTTGCTTATATTTCCATAACTTGAAAGAAAGATTTCAGGGCAGGAACTCAGGGCCGGAACCTGAAGGTAGGAGCTGATGCAGAGGCCATGGAAGAGTGCTGCTTACTGCCTTGTTCCCCATGACTTGCTCTGTCTGTTTTTTCTTTCTTTCTTTGTTTCTTTGTTTCTTTCTTTCTTTCTTTCTTTCTTTCTTTCTTTCTTTCTTTCTTT
>CAJQZJ010006034.1:332922-391228 GCA_907164525.1 Lophiomys imhausi | reverse complement strand
TTTCTTTCTTTCTTTCTTTCTTTCTTTCTTTCTTTCTTTCTTTCTTTCTTTCTCTCTCTCTCTCTCTCTCTTTCTTTCTTTCTCCCCCTCCCCTCTCCCTCCCCTACCTCTCCTTCCTTCCTATTAACTTTTTATTGATTTTCTATGAATTTCTCATGGATATGAGAAAAGGAAAAATGGTTCTGCCCCTTGCTAGCTGCAGCCTTGGGTGAGGTTGCCAGGTCAGTGCTAGAGAGCTCGCCCTGGTGGTGTGGAGAGCTGGGGGGTCTACCACTCAGGCTCAGATTCAGATCCAGATCCAGATGGCGCTGTGAATTGGCCCACCCCAACATCTACCCCATCTGTGAACTGCTGGAGCGTGTGAAGGGGTTGGTCCTGTAGACCCAGGGCTGCAGTATCTCCATGACCTAGGGCAATGGCAGAATAACCAAGAGGACTCCTGGTGAGGATCTAATTTTGATGGTGTGTCAAAAACCAGAGGCTTTGAACCAGATCAAAGACTCACTGTAATGAACATTTGCAAGAGTATACTATGGGACACACTGTGACACACTGCAGCTTCCATAATGAGATTTTTTGTTTATTGTTGCTGCTTTGATTTGGATTTTTTTTCTATTTTTATTTATTATTTTGTTTTGTAGGGGAGGTTGTAAGAGTGGAGGGTGGATATGAAGGGATGGAGAGATGAGTGGGATTGGTTGGAAGACTTTTAGTGACTGCTTCTATTTCACTAGAGGTTATAGATCTGTTTAATTGTTTTTGTGATCTTGATATAACTTTGGTAGGTTGAATGTATGGGGAAAGCTTATCTTTTTCTTTTAAATTTTCCAGTTTGGTAGAGTACAGGTTTTTAAAATATGTCTTTGTGATTCTCTGAATTTTCTCAGTGTCTGTTGTTATGCCCCCTTTTTGTCTCTTAATTTTATTAATTTGGATATTCTTTCCCCCCTTTTAGTTAATTTTAGTTGTTTTTTTTTTTTCAAAGAACCAACTCTTTGTTTCATTGATTCTTTGAGTTGTTTGTTTGTTTGTATTTTATTTCAGCCCTGAGTTTGGTTATTTCTTGCCCTCCATTTTTTGGGTATTATTTTTTCCTTTTGTTCTTGAGCTTTCAGATATGCTGTTAAGTTAGTGCTATGAATTTGCCTCTTAGAACTGCCTTAATTGTGTCCCATAAGGTTGGGTGCATTGTGTTTTCATTTTCATTCAATTCTAGAAAGCTTTTAATTTCTTTCTTACTTCTGTCTTAACCCATTTTTCCTTCTGGTATTGAGATGTACAGTTTCCATAAGTTTGTAAGCTTTCAGTTGTTTCTGTCATTGTTGATATCCAGCTTTAATCCATTGTTGAAGGAAGGTCTTATGCATGGTTTTGAAAAGCTGATTTAAATGCACTGAGATCTGGTTAACACCCTTCTGAAGCATCCTCTGATTGGATAATAAATGTTGCTGATTGCCAATTAGCTGGGCAGAAAGAGTATAGGAAGGCAAAACTTCTTGGGAAGAAGAAAGGAACCCTGGGAAGATACAAAGGAAGCCCTCTTTTGGCCAGGATACGTGGAAGCAGACAGACATCTCTGTGTGGACTTGGAAGGTACAGCCAGCCACATGACTGGTTGGCACTAGCTGATTAGGTTAATTTAGGTGAGCTACTTGAGATCTGCCTATCTAAGGCCTAATTGTTGAAATATTAAAAGGTCTTAGTGTATTTATTTATTGGGGAAAAGGTCTGCTCTAGGACTCAGCTCTCTTCACCTGGAGACATAAGTCCAGTCAGGGCTCCAGCTAAAGCCAGCCAGGCTTGCCAACCTACTACAACATTTTGGTGCCCAACGTGGGGCTTGTGCCCAGAACCTTGAGATTGAGTCTCATGCTCTACAGACTGTCTATCTCTGGAACACAATCCATGGTAGTCAGATAAGCTGTAAGGAGTTATGCCAATTTTCTTGTATCTATTAAGACATACTTTGTGTCCAACTATGTGATCAATTTTGGAAAGTTCCATGATTTTCTGAGAAGTATATTCTTTTGTGTTTGGGTGAAATGTCCTGTAAATATCTGTAGGTACATTTGGTTTATGATATTAGTTAGCTCCAGCATTTCTCTGTTTAGTTTTTGATTGAATGACCTGTCTATTTTCAAGGATGGGTATTAAATTCTCCCTTGGTGTGGGTATCACCCATTGTGTGAGACTCAATATGTGATTTAAGCCATATTAAGGTTTCCTTATTAACTTAGGTGTCTGTGTGTTTGGTGTATAAATGTGAAGAATTGTAACATCTTCTTGGTGGATTTTTCCTGGTGTGTATTTTGTCTTCTATGTCTTCTGGTAAGTTTTGGGTTGAAGTCTATTTTGTCAGATTTTAAAATGGCTATACCAGCTTGCTTCTTAGGCCCAGTTACTTGAAATGTCTTTTTCTATTCTTTTACTCAAAGTGATGTCTATCATTAGTGTTAAGTGTGTTTTTTGGATGTAGCAGAAGGATAGATCCTTTTTTTTTTTTTTTTAATACATCCTGTTAGTCTGTCTTTTCATTGGGGAATTGAGACCATTGAATTTGAAAGTTAAAGTTATCAATGAGCAGTGTTTGTTGATTCCTGTTATTTTGTGGTGGTGGTGTGGGCTTTTCTCACTCTTTTTTTTTTTTAAGATTTATTTATTTTATGTATATGAATGCTCTCTCTGCATGCACACCTGCAGCCAGTAGAGGGCATCAGATCACATTGTGGATAGTTGTGAGCCACCATGTGGTTGCTGGGGAATTGAACTCAAGACCTTTGGACGAGCACTAACTGGCCAGTGCTCTTAACTGCTGAGCCATCTCTCCAGCCCTTTTCTCACTCTTTTGTTTGTTGGTCTGGAATTATGTATTCCCTGTGTTTTCTTGCATTAGTTAACCTCTTTAGGTCAGAGTTTTCCTTCTAGCATTTTCTATAGGGATTGATTTGTAGGTAGACACTGCTTAAAACTGGTTTTATCATGGGATGTCTTTCTTTCTCTATCATTGTGATTGGAAGTTTTACTGGGTATAGCAGTCTGGGCTGGTATCTGTGATGTTAGAGTCTGCGCACATCTGTCCAGGCCTTTCTGGCTTTTAAAGTCCTCATTGAGAAGTGGGGTGTAATTCTAATAGGTTTACCTTTATATTTATACATTAATTAGTTTTTTTTCCCTCTGAAGCTTTTAATATTCTTTCTTTCCTTTGTACATTTAGTGTTTTGATTATTATGTTCTGAGGGAACTTTGTTTTCTGGTCCAGTCTATTTGGTGTTCTGTATGCTTCTTGTACCTTGATAGGCAACTTTCTATAGATTAGGAAATTTTTCTTTTATAATTTGTTGAAAATATTTTCCATACCTTTGACCTGAGTTTTTCTCCTTCCTCTATTCCTATTATTCATAGATTTGCTCTTTACATAGTGTCCTGGGTTTCCAGAATGTTTTATGCCTAGAAATTTTTAGATTTAACATTTTCTTTGACTGAGGTATCCATTTCTTCTACCTTGTCTTCAATGTCTGAGATTGTCTCTTCTCTCTCTCTGTCTCTCTCTCTCTCTTACTTTTTGTTTTTTCAAGGCAGGGTTTCTCTGTGTAGCCCTGGCTGTCTTGGATTCACTTTGTAGACCATGCTGGCCCTTGAGCTCACAAAGGTCCACCTGCCTCTAACTCCCGAGTGCTGGGATTAAAGGCGTGCACAGCACGCCCGGCATCTCTTCCATCTCTTGTATTCTGTTGGTGAGGCTTGTCTCTGAGGTTCCTGTTCAAGTTCCTAAATTTTTCATTTCCAGTTTTCCTTCTGTGCATTTTCTTTATTGATTCTGTTTCCACTTGCAAGTCTTGAACCATTTTCTTCATTTTTCTCCACTGTTTATGTCTTCAAAGATTTCATTAACAGATTTATTTCTTCTTTAAGGACCTCTAGCATATTCATATGTTGAAGTCTTTGTCTTGTCCTTCATCTATGTTACATTTCTTAGGGCCTATTGCAGTAGGGTGGCTGGCTTGTAGTGGAAGCATATTGTCCTGTTATTGATTTGTTTTTATGCTGATATCTAGGCATCTGGGTTTAGATTGAGATTTTCAGTCCTGATATCTGGTCTTGTCTTTATTGGGTAGGTGTTCCATTCTTTGTCTTGTTACCCTCTCTAGTTCTTAGGACAGTGTGGTGGCTATGAGTAGCCTGGTAGGGAGTGCTTCTGAAGATCCTGCCAGGTGTGGCCCTGGGCATTCTGGGTGGAATATACTTCTAGGTAGTGGGAGCTGACATTTAGGAATGGAGATGGGTTAGGGGGTTGCTGAGGGGGTCCAGGAGAGAGGAAGGCAGGATGTGCCACCAGGATTTGCTTAGTACCCTGGGAGTGGGGGCAAAGAATGGGGAGAGGCCGCCACAGTTGGTTTGCTACAGAGCTGGAGGTGAGACTGGGGGATTGGGTATGAAGGAGCTGAGGGAGAGGTGAGGATCTGCACTCAGCCTACCTGCTTTCCTGGCCAGTGTGGCCACTCAAAATTTATTTTTATCAAGGCTGAAGAGATAACTCAGTAGCTAAGAACACCATTTGCTCTTTCAGAGAACCTAGGTTCAGCTCTCAGCACACACACATGCTTTACAATTGCTTGTGGTTTCAGCTCCAGGGTGACTGATGCTTCTTCTGGTATCTACAGACACTACACACACATGCACATACCTACAAACAGACATGCACAAAACTCAAAACAATAAAACAGAATTCCCAAAAATTATTTTTAATAAAAATTCCATGAAAACCTAATTTGGAGTTTCAAAATCACTACAAATATTATTGGTACTTTCAGTATTTACTTTGTTGGAGCAAAATTTTCAGTGTCTAAGTTGAAAAAAAAGTAGGAAAGGATGTGAATAGTAAGTTATTATTACAGATGACCACAGAGAAATGATACAAACTTTTAAAATCAAAGAAATACTAATTAAAGTTGTCATGTATCCAAATGTAAGTTTATGTTTGCTTATTAGATGACATGTGCTATCTCATGCACTAGAATACAGCTCCAACCAAACAAGGATACTCTGTCATATAAAGCTCATGTAGTAAGTATTTCTTAAAATTTGAAAGTTTATAGAGACTTGATAGATGGCTCAGCACTTAGGAGGACCAGAGTGGGGTTCTGAGCACCCATGTCAGGTGGGTCCCAACTGCCTGTACCTAAAACTCTAGGGGATCTAATGCCTGCTTTATTTCATAGGCACCTACACACATGTGCACATACACATAGACACACACATAAATAAAAAATAAATATTAAAAACATTTGAAATATAAAACAAAATGTTAATTATGATGTGATACTTTGATAAAAGAGGTATGCAAAGTCATGAGTGTGTGTGTGTATGTGCACCCAGCAAAATTATAGCTTAATTTTTAAAAATTTGCTCTTATATTATGTGTATGGGTGTTTTGTCTGCATGCATGTCTGTTCACCATCTGTGTTTAGTCCTGTGGAGGCCAGTACAGGGCAGTGGATCCCCTGGAACTGGAGATACAGATGGTTGTGAGCTGCCATGTAGGTCCTGGGAGCCGAACCTGGGTCCTCTGGAAGAACAGCCAGTGCTCTTCACCGCTGAGCCATCTCTCCAGTCCCAAAATTATAGCTTTGAAGATGAACCTAGCAGTTAAATATCTTCTGACAGATATTAACTGAAAAACTTAGATTTTTAAGGAAGAGATAAATAACAGTGTTGAATTACATATTTATAAACTACACTCCATGAAACTTTCAGGAACTATTCCAAAGCCATCAATTCATCCCATTCTTTGTTTTATATGCTTATATCTTTGGGAAAAAAAATATTTCATTTGTCAAAGAGTTCGGCTTTGAAAACCACAGCTGTTACTTTCTCCATTAGTTGGTTACTCACTGAGACTGTTTGGGGTGATGCTGGAGGTAGATCTAAGGACACTGAGCATGCCAGCTAAGAGCTCCTGAGCTCCACCCCCAGTTTCCTCAATAGGATGAAAAAAATGAGATGGGCCAATGTGCTTCTTTACAGAAGTATAATCAGTGTTGGAGGATGAAAGGGAAATGCATTTGGATTGTATGCTAGGAATGCAGACAATGGAATGCAGCCAATGGAGTTGGTGTTGTAAAAACACTGAATGAGGATTCCTGTTCTTGTGGAACTTCAACTGGGGTACAAGGTTTTAGTTCCCTTAAATTACACAAATCTTGGTTATTTTTTTTGTTTGTTTTTTCCTATTCAGCAGGTGAACAGAGACCCACAACAAGCCTTTCGGTTATGGCTTAAGAAAAAGCACGAGGAACAGATGAAAGAAAGGAAGACAGAGGAGCTCAGAAAGCAAGAGGAGTGCTTGTTCTTCCTGAGAGGAACAGAGAGCCGTGAGAGGGCCTTTAAACAGTAGGTTACAGCAGGCCTCACACATTCAAAAGCTAGACTGATCATTTCTGCAATCTGCTACCTTACTGGTCCTGAGTGTACAGAGCCCACTTCAGAGCTTTAGCCTTTGGGAAGGCTGGAGAACAGAGTCAAGATTGACTTCTCTTGTATGAAGTCCCTCCCTCCCTCCGTTCATTTCCTTCATTCCTTTCTTCTTTTCCTATCTGTATCCTGGCCTTTTATTATTATAAAAGTAAAAGTAAATGTGCACTGAGGAAAATTTATATTTTCATCATCCAGAAATCTAATCATGACTAATAGCATTAGAATGCCTGTCTTCTAAATATTTTTTGCAAATATATTTACAATAAAAATATACATTATGATCATATTGTTTCTAAAGTCTTATAACAGGTAATTAATTTGCTGAAAGTAAAATGGAATTCATGACCCAAAAAGTATGATTTTTTTTCTATTATTCTAATCATTGTTTGGGTTTATTTCTGGAAAACTATATATATGGATATAAACTTAAATACCATATAGATGTATATAAAGTTAGTTCTTTCATTATTTTTACTAAGCAAGGACTCTTCCTTTATTTTGTTTTGATGCTTAGATTTCCTTTATCACCTTTCATGTTTAGGAAGAGGTGCCTTATTCATTGAGAATCACCAGCTCTGCAGTGTCCCTGCTAGGAAGCAGCTTTGCATCTTGTTAGTGTTTCTAACTGAACTAATGCTTTAAATGCTAATTTCAAGGAATAAGTTACTTGGAATATAGCAAATAGTTATTTTCTTAGAAAATGATTATTTTGGAAAAGGAACAGAACTCATGACACATGTAAATTAGATTAATTACCAAGCCAAGCCAGTTGTCAGTTTCATCGCAAGACAAACCTAGTTTCAACCATTTGGTCCCAAGTGTAAACTGCTTTCTTGAATGAGCCTGGGAAATAAGCCTGAAAATGTTTAGTTACCAAAGTCTTTACCAAATGTGTTTTGACCCCATTTCATTGCAGAAATGTTAATTTTCTATGACTATGGACGAGAAACGTATATGATATTCACCAAATCTGATCATGTCCCTTTCTACAGATGGCTTAGAAGAAAACAGATAGAGAAAATAGCAGAGCAACAGGCTGTTAAAGAGAGAGCCAGGCAGCTGCGCCTGGAAGCACGGCATTCTAAACAACTGCAGAGCAACCTGTATGGCATGCCGGAAGGCAAGTTCCGCTTTAGCGACCACTACAACTGAAGCTCTCTAGGAAAGACTTCATTTGAAGCTGCTGTCACTGGAGTTTTGGATGCCATTTCCCACGGGCCCTGTGTCTCAATAATACTCTAAATTATGGGAGTGGGATTTGCCTTGTGATGATGCTGGTGGTAAATTTGTATTGTTTTCACACAAAGTCAAAATAAAGATCTCTCAAAGTGTTGAATGTGTCCTGTCGTCTTGTAGTCTGTGCAACAAACCGAATGATGAAGGAACTCTGTGTTCTTCCTCCAAATGATTTCGTTAACATTGCCTATCAAGAAAGACATGCATTTCTTTTTATAGTTCCCATGGCCATTCAAAATGTTACAGCAGAGGGACAGTGAGATGGCTGTGGGTATAGGCACTTGCCACTAACTCTGATGACCTAAATTCAATCCCTGGCCTCCACGTGGTGGAGAGAACAAGCTTGCACAGCTGTCCTCTGACCTCCACACACACAGCAGAATGTAAACCCCACATGCAATAAACATTTAAATCTTTCAAGAGAACACTTCATAAGACTTAAAGAATGACTTAAGCCTCTATCAAGGCTTTATACAAAATTCTGTTTGCCAAGGTTGAATTTTTAATGGCGGTGACCTCAACAGTGTTGAACAAACATCACATATTAGTAACTTAGAAAAATAACAATATATCTTTCCTACACTCAGTTCTACTTTGGGTATAAAAATGTCTAATAGTTTTAGGAATGTTTTAAATTATCATTGTAAATGATTTATATAATATAATCCTATAACCTCCATTTGTCTAAAATATATAACATATACTCTCTATATATTCTAGTAAAATACCCCTTTAAACTCATAAAATACACATTAAAGTATATATAGTATATTGGAAAGTGTAGAGAGAATGGTTTAGTCCTATGTCTACTTGATGGTTAGTTTTTGTTTTTGTGATATGTGTTCCTTTCATGTAGTCTAGGTTGGCCTTGAACTTAGAATCCTCTTGCCTCCTCAAGTGTTGGGGTTACAGGTATAGATGGATCACTGTGCCTATCTAAACTTTTGTAGCATGTTGAGCAGTCTTACATTTCATTGCAAGTGGTTTTGACATCCAAATGCATATTGTGTAATACTTAATATAGGATTGTTATGATTTAGAAACAAAACTGAATGCAGAATATGTATAGTACCCAAATGGTACTCATGAGTAAAGATATTTGTGAAAAAATGCAAAGTTCCACCTGTCTTTATCTGGAATAAATGTTTTGCTTAGTTTTTAAGGAAAAATATCTTGTTTTAGAAAGAAAGAGAAAATCTTAAGGTTGAGTTTGGCAGCAAGAGGAAGCAGGATATTAGAATGGGACAATGAAGTAATATTTCTAAATGCTAAAAATACTAATATGTGCTTGATAGTATAGAAGAAGTGTAATATGGAAGGATACCTGGGAAAGTAAGACCAAAAAATTGGTGGCTCCAAACTTTTTCCCTCTAATTTTACTGAGGTGAACTTCATATAAAATCCTTTTAACCCCTAGTCCAGCAGAATTTAGCTTATCAAACAGCCTCCATGTCTGAATTTGCCTGTTCTAGACATTTCATATAGTTGAAAACATGGTCTTTCATATATGACTTCTTCCACTTAGCACAGTGCTTTGGAAGCTCATTCACAACATAGCATGTGTCAGTATTTAATTCCTCTTTATGGAAGAACACACATATGTAACGTGTGGCATTTTGTTTATTTACTCATCACTTGGGACATTTATTTCTATCTTTTGGGTGTGGTGAATAGTGCTGCTGTGATCATCACATGCATACAAGTATTTAAGTATATTTTCTCTTGGATATATGCTGCAGAAAGGAATGCAGTGTATAATTACCTTCAAACTTATATGGTTTGTAGGTGTTCCCCACAGCAGAAAACCATATTAAAATTTCAGTCAAGGAGATCCCAATTTCTACATAGTCTCACAGATACTTAACTGATTTGCATGTTCTTAATAACCAGCTATGTGTGATTGTTGGCCATTTGTGAATCTTTGGAGAAACGATTGTTTACGTCATTCAGCTATTTAAATTTTTCTCGCTTTTTTTCCACTTATTCACTGAGAATTCCATACATATACACAATGTGTTCTGATCCTCTCTACCTCCAGCTCATCCTCAACCTCCCTTCACCACATCCCCCTTCCAATTTTATGGACTCTCTTTTTCATTTTTTTTATCAGAAAGAGAAATAGGAGCCCAATAGGAGTCACTTTGCAATATTTCCCACTCACTTATTATTGAAAAAAATATGAATATTGTTTAATCTTTTAAACACTCCTGCCCTTCTCCAGATCCTGGTACCAGTATTTGTTCTTTTGTATCTAACTTACTTCATGTAACATCTAAATAGCAGCATGCATCAACTGTACATTTGTTTTAGAGATTGAATGTATTCCTTATCATATGATGATGACTTTACATAACCTCGATTGATGTAGCAGGAATTATTAATAATTCTAATTGACTACATATGATTACTTGGTCAGCAGTTATTCCTTAACCCATCTCTTAGAAACCTGTTAGTTTTTAATAAGCCTTAAGTCTGGGACTAGGCAATCTTAACTTACCTCTAAGGTAATCGTCTATTTCCCCAGATAAAACTCCATAATACTTGCAAATATGTTCCATGTCAGCTGGTCTCCTGAGCAGCAGGCTGTGTTTTTCCTCCATCTTAATCCATTGCATCTGCCTTCCTCTCCTTTCTTCTCCTCCTGCTTCTCTGCCTCCCTTGTGGCTTCTCCTTTTCTGTTCGTTTCTTTCCCTCAAAGCCCTCAAACCTTAGCTAGCTTACCTCTTCTCTGCCTCAGTCCTGGCCAAGGTAACTTTAATCAACCAATCAGAGATGACTTAGAGGCAAGAGTTACAAAAGTCATTTTGGGTGACTGTGGGATCATACAGTAAGACGGGGTGGGGGGGGCGTGAGGCCTCGGGGAGCAAGCAATTAGCAATTGAATATAAGCAGCTATCAGGTCACCCTAACAGACTGATATTATATTTAACTATTGACAACCATGAACAATAGTGCTACAAAAACTGGTATACAATTGTCTATGATGGTTCTAAGCATCTTAAGTTCTCTCAGCTATTCACCTAGGAGAATGATGGGTCAGGCAACAAGGCAGGTTTTTTGTTTTGTTTTGTTCGAGACTTCCACAGTTCTTCAATGGCAGCTGCATTTTATCCTGCTACTAGTAAGGCACATCAGTTCCAGGTTGCTTCAGACTTGCCTACAGTTGCCGTCCTGCTTTTTTGGTAATTGCCATCCTATTACTTTGTTAATAGTCATCCGACCTACATGAAAATAAATGGTAAAGATTGCATTTCACCCATTACTGACCCCGACAATCTTCTGATAGGCTTATTTGCTATTTGTGTGTATATACAAATATATATATGTATAGTTCAGGTAACTTTAATAATTTGCTCAATTTTGCAAGTGTGTGTGGTACACGTACATGTGTGTGCACATGCCTGGAAAGAACAAAGGTTTATGTACTGTCTTTATCACTCTACACCTTAATGTGTGAGACAGGATTCCTTACTTAACCTGGAGCTCATCAATTCAGTAGACACTGGTCAGTGAACTCCATCCACTTTCCCTGCTCAGTGTGCTGGCTGGAGGCACTGTTGTACCTGTGTTTTATGTTGAGTGCTGAGGGTCTGGGCTTGGGCTCTCTCATGCTTGTGTGGTAGTAGTCCACAGACAGGGGCCTTTCCCCAGCCTCTGCCCACTTCTCACTGGGTAGGTTTTTTTGGTTGTTGGGATGGAGTAGTTTGTATCTTCTGGCCATTTCTCAGATGTATAATTTGTTCTTTTTTTTTTTTTCTTCTTCTTCCATTCTTAGAGCTACCATGTACCTCAATGCATGAATTTTTTTTTTTTTTTTTTGGTTTTTCGAGACAGGGTTTCTCTGAATATCTCTGGCTGTCCTGGACTCGCTTTGTAGACCAGGC
The DNA here is from genome assembly GCA_907164525.1 of Lophiomys imhausi. Taxonomy (NCBI): domain Eukaryota; kingdom Metazoa; phylum Chordata; class Mammalia; order Rodentia; family Muridae; genus Lophiomys; species Lophiomys imhausi. The sequence goes on along the minus strand of CAJQZJ010006034.1, from coordinate 379,634 downwards.
TGGCCTCGAACTCACAAAGATCCGCCTGCCTCTGCCTCCCAAGTGCTGGGATTAAAGGCGTGTGCCACCACCGCCCGGCTTGCATGAATGTTTTAAATTTTGGTGAAATTTATTTTTCATTTCTTGTGCTTTTGTTGTTATACCCAAGAAATCATAGTCAAATCTAATGTTATGAAAATTTCCATTCTTCTAAGAAGTTTATATTTTGCAAACAGAAATGAAAGGCAACAAACCAGCTGCAAACAGTAAATGCCACATGAAGATGGAAGCCAAAACGTTATCATAGAAGGAAAAAGAAATAACCACAAGGAAATAGGTTTATTGTTATTTAAAGCTATAAAATTGGCTCAGATGAGTCAGACAAGAAATAGTAGGTTTTGACACTGAAGTATACTTTGATTTCACCAGATTTGCCTTTTGAAGATTTCTCTGATAGGCACCGCTCCAAATAATTTGTAATATTTGGTGTATTTTGATGACAGATGTTTGTGAATATTTAAAGGTAAATAAATGGGCATCTTATATTACATTATACAATAATACATTACATAATATACATAAATTGATGGATTACACTTTTTCCTAGAAATTCATTTTCCATCATTATATTATCAAACTAGTTAACCCTGATGTGCTGCACATGTCAACATGAGTTGGTAATTATGAATCTGTTTATGTTGTCAAATACAACCATGCAGAAGACAGAACACCTACAAAAACAACATGGAACACTTTTGCTGAGGTATTTGTTGTAGCTCTAAAATACTTTATTTTCCTAATATGTTTTAAAGATTAATCTCCTTACTGCAGTGTTTCTGAAGACCTCTTTTGTAACCCCAATGTGACATTAAAGGGAGTGCAAAGCCCTTTTTCCTGTACCTCAGCTGTTACACTAGAAAACAGGCTCTATAAAGGAAAGAGCCTTCCTAGCCACACACGGGACTCTGCTGCTGTGTGGGAAAGCAGTCTAGATGACGTAATGGGATGGATGTGACCCCATCCAACGCATGGCTGTAGTTTGCCTTTTTGTTTTATGCACCAAAATGAAACCTGTTTATAGTTTATATAACACAAAATAATAATTTAGGGCCTAAAAGAAAGTTATAAAATCTTTTTAGTTTCTTAGTACAAACATTATGTACTATCTGGGAAGTATTTTGTACTTTAAATATATCTACATAGTTTCACTTTTTCTTACCCTGAGATATTTTATAAGAAAAATAATTGGGACTCCAGTACATAAAATATGTTCTTGTATATATATTATATAAAGATGACTGATTTTATTTCTAGCATCATAAGAACCCTGGCCCCCAAATAATGACTGGGATACTAAACATGCCTCCAATACACTACACATTAAAGAACAATGAGTTCGCCCTGGCAGTGATTGCAGCAATTGAAAGTTATATTTTCATATCTGGTATAGGGATGGAAACGTCCAATATTTTTCTTTGTAGTGAGCAATGTGGTTGGTGAAGATTCAGCAAATGAGTTGTCTGGTGAGCTGTCTGTACAGGTAACTGGATCCAAAATATGTAGAACCTAAGACAAATGAGAAGTCATGTCAAATGTATGAAACATGCACTGTAAAGCCTGGGGTTTCACTGATACATAACCTCCTATAAAGTTTCATTTCAATTTATGGGACTATCATCAAAAATAACATCTGAATGAATTTGAATTTATATTTCTTCCAAAATCCTATAAATTCAGCAATGATGCCTAACTATGACATTCATTTTAGTAATTATAGACTAATAGTCTTTTACAGAGATCTATAGAAGGAATAAAAACAGAAAAATGTTTTATGAGTTCTACTTCATATGCTGTCAGTTTTTAGTTTCAGTCAAAAAGCATTCACGTCCCTCTCTTCTCTTTCATTCAATTGTTTACAATACAGATTTGACCTCCATTCTTTTGTAGAAATGCTGTTTTTACTTATGGTAAAATGGCTCTTCATTTCTCTTTTTTTCAGTTATGTGTAATATTTTATGCTAACAATACTTTCTTCTCTCGTTTCTTTCTCAGTCCTGGCTTCTCCTGTTTCCTCTACTGAGACTCAGAGCAGGAAGTCTTGGGTTGAAAAAAAAAAAGTCCAATTAAGGACAAGAATTACTTTTTTGGTTCACAGCTTATTTCTCCTGTTCAAATTCTCAAACTAATCATGACATGACAGTTACTTTTCAAAGGAGGCAGGCACTGCAGTGGGTAAGCAACTCCGACAGAGGTAAGGCCAGGTTTAAGTCTCTTTCCTACACAGTGGGGTTTATTCAAAGGCTCTCATGCTTCCTACATACTTTTCTCTCTTCTGAGTTAACAGCATATCCAAGAAGCCATAGCTCCTGTTTAAAGTATCTTGGCATCATGTAAGAGCTACTATGCTACTTTAGGACTTCCATTTGCTAATAACTACACTCTACTTTAAAAATTCAGTTTTCAGAGCTTTTATTTTTATGGAACCTAGTTAAATGTTAGATGACAAGCAAAGATAGAAAGAATAATGTTGCTTGCAAACTTTGAGGGGAAAAGAATAGTTTCCAGAGGCTGAAGAGATGACTCAGCAGTTAAGAGCATTGGCTGTTCTTCCAAAGGACCCAGGTTCAAATACTAGAACCTACATGGCAGTTTGAAACTATCTGTAATGGCGGGGCTTGGTGGTGCATACCTTTAATCCCAGCACTTGGGAGGCAGAGGCAGGCGGATCTCTGTGAGTTCAAGGCCAGCCTGGTCTATAGAGTGAGTTCCAGGATAGCCATGGCTACATAAAGAAAAACTGTCTCAAAAACAAACAAACAAAAGAATAGTTTCAAAGTATGGCATACACTATGACATTATGAGTCTTTAAAGTAAAAAATAAAATGTTAAGGGAACTCAGTAGGAGACTGAGTTATGGCAGACATTCTTCTAGATTTTACCCTGAAGATGAGAGGGATGGATCTGACCCCAGAAGAGATCCTGTGACCCAGCATGGAACATGGACATGGGTGGGCATTAAAGTGGATGGAGGAAGAACAGGGAATAAGTTACTGCATTTATCTCTGAAAGGACGGCTCCTGAAGCAATGTGCTGGAAGGTCATGGCATACACAAGGAGAAAGGGCTGTCAGTCTATCAGTCTTGTTACATGAGGGAAGCAGAAGAACAAGCAGATCTAGACCAGGCCTGGAGCACACCCAACATTGTACAGTGAAGCAGAGAGCAGAGAAGACAGGAAGGTGGAGGTTGGTCATAGACACCAAGGCAAGGGGACTGTTTCATGAAAGACAGAAAAGCCAACTACACTCAAAACTACTGACAAAAGTTTACACTGTGTCGTAACTTCCCAACAAAGAAATAGTAGGAAAGAACAAACAAAGTTTTGAGTAGTTTACTTTTCAAGTACTGATCCTTTTAGTAAGTAGCTGAGCAACAACTATGTGAACATCATACCAGCTCATGAGGAAACAGTCAGGCATATTCTCCAGTCTTAGTTTAGAGATAGAATCACATAAGAACAACATTATACAAGACCTACAGTAGATAGACATATAAAATACACTGAATGTTTGGAGAATGTACACCTAGATTTACAAGGAAGATTTTGGTGGTACAAAGATTTTGGTGGAGAATAAGAAAGGTGATGGGAAAATAGTTTAGGCAGGTGGACGCCATATATAGAAAGAGACGTGAGAAAAATGGTTTATCTGGGGAATGAAAAATGAATAACACTTCTAGAACAGGAAGTGAAACTTAGAAGTGACCCTGGAGGGGTGGATGGAAAGATGATGACAAGTCTTCTATGCTCTAGGAAAGAATTCAGTAAGGGAGGCAGGAGTGGGAGTTGTTTGATGATGACCGTATTGACATTTGGAAGACAACCCTGGGACAACAGGGGATAGATGGCCTAGAGGCAGGAGTTAAAGAATCTGAGTAAGGGACATGCAAGCACTAAGACGCATGCATTTTTTGTGGTTCCTGGCTGTGGAGGGAAGGTGATAGGGCCCTTTATATAGAGAATTGCTACAGAGAACTTTGCTTTTAGACAGGTAACACTTTGGCATGTTTAAACTTAAAAAGAAAAGTGCTAATAGAGAAAGTGGGGAGAGGGCTGAGGGAGCTTGATGAGTCTGGAAAGGAGCCATCCTTTGGAGATAGTTAGGGACACATTTTCCTGGGTGAGAAATGGATATAATGCATTATATAATCTCAGCTGAGCTGGCTCATCCTTGTGCTCTCCTTTTCTTCTACGAATTAGGAATCAAAGTCATAAGCTGAACAGGAAGTAGTAATTTAAGGAGTACCACAAAGAGAGAAAAAGTTAAACTGACATAAAATTTGAATTCCAGGTAGCTGGAGACAAGGATATGGGGGTAGGTACTTAGGAATGAAAACTAGCAAAGATAGGGAAAAAGAGAAGCCAGGAAAGCAAGCTAAAGAGATGGGCAAAAGATGCAGGGCTCAAGGGAATTAAAAATAATGATGTGCTCAGTGGGAGAAAAACCAAGGGCAATTACAATGAACGAATTAGAGCTAAAAGAGGTTGTCATATTTGAGATTCTAATAGCAGAAGAATTCTAGTTAATAACAAGGCCTTTATGGGATTATGGGAGCTGGGTACTGAGGTAGACTTGGTACTTGACAGGTCACCTACATGGGCCTTGAATTCATCGAGGACTGTAAGTTCTTAGTCTAAGTGATTCTGTAGTACTCAGTATTGTCCCATCTATATGTGAAAATTAAATAATCTTAGATCAGAAGTGACCTATAACTTATTAAGTTAAAATTTCTACACAGTGCTTTATAAGAAAATGAATAAAAATTATGTTAGCTAACTTTTTTCAAAACTTTTCTACTTTTCTACTTGAAATAGAGTAGTGACATTAGGAAACTTAAGAGTCAGAAGAAGAATTTGCTCTAAGATCACAAGCTTATTCACATACACACACACACCCATCTCTTAGGTTCTACATTTCAAAACTCCCAATGCCAAGCACAACACACAGCTTTCAATAAAGGGTCAATAAAATCTCACAGCTCATAGAACACAGAAGAGAAAATGTTACCTTTTCAGCCATTTTCTCAGCAGGGGTACTGCAGAATTCTACTGTTGCTGGAATCTTCTTTTGATGGCTAATGCCAACATTGCCCAGAAGATGAGCATGCACTGCTTGTGCTAACCTGTGGTTCGTCAGCACGAGCTCTGCTGTGCTGTGGGGCTGTGTGCGAGGGGGGTATGTCTGCTCTCTTCCCCACTGTAAGGACTCCAAGAGCTCCTCCAGAAATCTGCACAGAACACACATGAACAATGAACACTGATAAAAAAAGACAAAATGGGAACCAGTAAGAGGAAGAAGTGAACAGCATGTTTCAGAAGTCATTTAACATCTCTCCTCTGAGTTCAAGACTCAGGATGTCTGGTCTCACAGGTTAAGGACAGAAACACTTACTAATCTATTACTAGGTTAACACCTGGAAATCATGAAACAAGCAATTCAGTTTAATATAATCATATTTTGCTATAGAAATTACAGATACTGGGGTATTTCACAGTTTTAGTATTTGCTGATGTATGAATAGTAAATCAGTCTCCAATATCTGGAGTTAACTCTACTTGATCATAATGTATAAACTATTTTCTGTATTGTTGGATTTGATTCACTAACATTCTATTAAGAATTTTTTACATCTATGTTCACTAAAGAGAAAATTCTACAGGTTTTTGTTCTAGTTTATTATCATAATGCCTGTCCCAAGAAATGATTTGGAAATTGTTCCCTTTCCTTCTATGCTCTACAAGAACTGTGTATAATTGTGTTTCTTTCTAACCTTATATGTTTATTAGCATTCAGTGGATCCATCTAGGCTAGAATTTCCTCCACGTGTTGGTTTTTAACTACAAGTTCAATTGCCTTAATGGGTTATGGATAGTTAACTTATATATCTGTTTTTTTATTATTTATTTTAAAAATATTTATGTGTGTCAGGTGTGTGTGTGTGTGTGTGTGTGTGTGTGTGTGTGTGTGTGTGCACATGAGGGCAGGTGTACACAGAGGCCAGAAGAAGGTATCAGATCTGCTGGAGCTGAAGTCATAAGTGGTTATAAGCTGTCGAGCAAGGTGCTGAGAACTAAACTCAGGTCCTCTGCAAGCATAGTATATACTCTTAACTGCTGAACTATCTCTCTAGCCCGGTTACACCTGTTCTTAAGTAACCTTTGGTAATATGTCTTTAAGGAACGAATCTAAATCGTGGACTTGATTGGCTAGAGGTTATCAATAACATCCCTTACTATCTTTGCTATGTCTAGTCAATCTATTGTGTGCAGGCTTTCATCCCCAATACTTAACACGTACCATCTTTCCTTGGTTTACTGGATAGTCATTTCTTTTTTTTCTTATCTACTGTTGTCTTATACAATACATCCTGATTGCAGCCTCCCCTCCCTCCCCTCCACCCAGTTACACCTTTCCCTCAGATCCACTGCTCTTCCGTTTCCCTTCAGAAAAGAGCAGACCTCCCAGTGATATCAACCAGACATGGCATGACAACATGTAAAATGATTAGGCACAAACTGTTGCTGAATGAGGCAACCTAGAGGAGGAAAAGGGTCCCTCCCACGATTAGGCAAGCGTCAGACACCTCCCCACTCCCACTGTTAGGACTACCACAAAAACCACAAACTAAGGAATGACAGCACACATGCAGAACATACAGCACAGACCCAAACAGGCTGAGTGACTGCCACTTCAGGGCTAGACATTACTTAAGTTTATCTTTTAAAAAAAGTATCATCAAAAAATTGTTTTAGCTGTCATTGTTAATATGCTTTCTTACTTATGTTTAATTTGCTTTTTTTATTTCTTGGAGTAGTAACTTTAGATTACTAATGAGACTTTTCTTCCCCAAATAAACTTCCCTTTTTATCTCCTTAAATCCAGAATCTTATTACATTGCCCAGACTGGCCTGGAATTCAAGTACTTCTGCATCAACCTCTCAAGTGATGGGATTATAGGAACATACCATCATGGCCAGGCTGAAACAAGCATTTCCCTTGAAACACTGCCTTAATTGCCTGTCACAAATTTCCATACTTTGATACATTATGCCTTATTCTTCTAATTTCCCATATAATTAATTGCTAAGTATTCAGTTACATCAAAGTACAAAGTCCTTTTAAGGAACACTGGCCATTTGTTTACTTATTATTATTTTTTTTTAGGGATTTCAGTCTATCAGTTCTTGAATATAAAGATATGCAGACATATTCTCATATTGCAAAAAGACTTCAAAAAGCTCTTCCATGGGAGAAACAGGTATGTCACTTGGTGTGATGACTTGAATAGAAATGTTCCCCATTGACACATGTGTTTGAAGGCTTGGTCCATAGGGAGTGGCACTATTAGGAGGTGTGGCCTGTTGGAGTGGGTGTGGTACCATGGAGGTGGGCTTTGAGTTCTCAAGCTACACAGTGTGGCACAAGATCTCCTTTTGCTGACTGCGGATCAAGATGTAGAACTCTCAGCCGGGCATGGTGGCACACGCCTTTAATCCCAACACTCGGGAGGCAGAGGCAGGTGGATCTCTGTGAGTTCAAGGCCAGCCTGGTCTACAAAGCAAGTCCAGGACAGCCAGGGCTGTCACACAACAGAGAAACCCTGTCTCGAAAAACCAAAAAAAAAACTTAGAGCAAAGGTAAAATAATGCATGGTGTTAGTTAGCACATGCCGTTACCTCCACTAGAGACAGGAGGATCACTATAGAGTTAGTTGTCTTATAAATTCTAGAGTTACAAGAAACAGGGTGGTGATGGTGCACATCCTTAGTCACATCATTGGGGAAGAATACACCCTTAATCCCAACACACTAGAGAAAGAAACAGGCAGATCTCAGAGCTCAAGGCCACCTGATACAAAACAAGCTCTAAACAGAGAAAAACTTTGATCCAGGAGTGGAGGAGCACATCTTTAATCCCATCAGTTGGGAACCACATGTCTTTGATCCCAAAACTTAGAATGCAGAGACAGGCACATAGGATTTGGAAAGATTTAAGTTTAAAAGCTACTTACAAAAGGCAGGCTGCAATTCAAACAAATTGTCCTTTGAGATCTCAAAATATATACACTAAAGGTTTGTTTAGCTCCAAAATATCAAAATAATTTCTTCTTTAATCCGGATTGAAAGGTAATACTTTATATATTATCAAAAAAACCAAATTTGCTCCAGGAAAAATATTACCTGACCCCCCCCCAAAAAAAAGGTAATTGTCCCAGAGTTAGGATTAGGGCAGGGCTCTGTTCTTATCTTTCCAGGAGATTTAAAGCATCCATTCAAGGAATCCAGGGACAACTGGACAACGGAAACCTCAGCAGAAAACAGATCAGACACCAAAGAAGACGAGTGGCCCAGATGATCTAGCCTGGCAGACTTCTTCAATAGCAGTTTCCTCAAAAGTCTACAACCACAACAACTCAAAATTGCTAAGATCGTTCAGCTCCACAGACTACTCCAGCCAGATCTTCAGTAAAGCTCTGAAGATCAGCTTCTGTCTATGAACTTCTTAGGACATCTAAATAGCTGAGCACAAAAGGACTGAACATCAAATGATTCTATTAACATTTTTAACCATTTTTCCATTCTTATTTGGGCCCCAAATAGGTTTACTACGTCCCAAATCAGCAGGAAGTCATTTTAAGAGAACAACGTCCCATCCCCAGAAGGTGGGGAGGGTGTTCTCCCCCTTTGATTATTTGATAGATAATAGAAAATTTTGTTATTTAGGGGAAAAGACTACAAGCTGTTAAATGGTCTTGTTAAATGGGTTTTGGAGGTTAGACCCAGGGACTTCTCTCTTTTGCTTTTCTGTATCCTCCTTTCTCTACTATATAGGAGTGAACAGACTTGAGAAAAATGGGACATAGACATAGTATAGGAAAGATCAAGAAAAAAGGACAGATTATTGAATATAGCCTTATACCTTTGTATACTGATACAAAATTAATATTATATTTGGCTAAATTGGTATTGATCATTGTATATTAATGCAAAATTAAGATTGTACAGGGCTACATCGGTATTGATCTTTGTATATTGATACAAAATTAAGATTATATTTGGCCACAATGGTATTGACCCTTGTATATTAATGTAAAATTAAGATTGTATTGGGCTACATCGGTATTGATCTTTGTATATTGATACAAAATTAAGATTATATTTGGCCACATTGGTATTGATCTTTGTATATTGATACAAAATTAAGGGTAACGCTTCTTAAAGGTATTGTTCGTAGTAATACTTAAAAATGAAATGTCAAGTTTTGACCTCTTGCTACCAACCGACATAAACTGTTTAGGATAATTAAGAAACAGAAACTAATAGTCATGAAAACATGTCATTTTGATAGTTACTATGACAGTCTATCACAGTTATTTTCTAAGCTACTCAGAAATCAAGTTGCTAAGAGACAAGCAATATTTGCTTATCTAAATATAAGAGATAGATAGGGCATCTTCAAAAACCTCAAGAGATCTGCAGAATATGGCATTCAAAGATGTTTTCTTAACTTAAGAATTTTTGATATCGAGACATGTCAGCTACTGACAGCACTCCCTATTCTACTCCAAGTAGAAGATGAGCATCGAAGAATCTCCAGTGGGAGATGATTGAATTGGTGGTAAGCCATTCTCTTGGCAAGAAAAACCCCTTGCTTCAACTGTAGACAGACTTCTGTCCAAAAAGGACAAAACTTGGAAGCAGATAAGTCTTGCCTAGCTCTGCCAAGACAGGGTAGGTAAGTCCTTCATAATTCCTGCTCTACAATCAATGTCTGTCAGAGAAGCGGGTCCAAATAGCTGAAGATTGATGCTGCAATGTATGGAGAGAAAATGGGAACTGTCCAGGCAGCCACTGGTATGTCCTTTCTTAGTATTGGAAGCTGCAGTCCCTGCACTTCCTATATAATCAGATATATTTATCCCTCTCAGGTCTCTGAGGTGGTTGAAGAATAGATAGCTAGAGTCTCATAGTTAAATTTTGAGTTGTTTAGGAATCAAGAGGGTGTTCTGGATCTAAGAAGATATTTTAAAAATTATGAGGCAATTTAGTATGAAAGCTGAGTTAGATATAGAACTTTAAACTCATGGAGATGGTTAGATAGTAGAATGTTAAAGTCAGGTGCCAAATACATATGGACTGGACATTGGGAATGTATGCTAAGCCATATAACTCTTATAATTGTGGCCTATTTATTTCTGTTGTTTTGTATTGTATTTATAGTTATAAGAGAAAGAGCCATTTGTTGGACTGAAAGGGAGAGCTGTTGGGGGGAAAAAGAAATACCTTAAACAAAAAAAAAAAAAGAAGGGAAGAGGATGGGGGGGTTGAGGGGGAGGAGGATGGAAGGGTGGGACTGGAGGGGGTAGTAGGGAGGGGATTGTGATTGAGATGTAACTTGAAGAAATAAAAAATAAATTATTAAAAAAAAAAAAACAACTCTCAGTTACTCTCAGTTCCTTCTCCAGCACCCTGTCTGCCTGAACGCCACCATGCTTCTCATCATGACGATAATGGACCAAACCTTTGAAACTGTAAGCCAGCCCCAATTAAATGTTATCCTTCATAAGAGTTGCCGTGGTCATGGTGTCTCTTCACAGCAATAAAATCCAAACTAAGACATTTGGCTTCAACCAAAACTACACAAAGTTACTATTACTATAACCAGGAACTGCTTTTAAATAAGATGAAGCACCATCCTTTCTGTCTTTAGGGCTCCTTCCTTTCAGGTCATCTACTTTTTTTTTTTTTTTTAAGATTTATTTATTCCATATGAGAACTCTACTTGTATATATCCCTGCATGCCAGAAGAGGGCATCAGATTTCAGTATAGATGGTTGTGAACCACCATGTAGTTGCTGGGATTTGAACTCAGGACCTCTGGAAGAGCAGACAGTGCTCTTAACCGCTGAGCCATCTCTCCAGCTCAGGGCATCTACTTTACAGTACAACTTACAGTATATAGTCGGCATGTTAACAAATATGGCCACACTCAAACACTTAAACAGCAGCAAAACCTGCAGGAGACAACAGAAGAGTTTGGAATGTGAAGGAGTGCCTTACTTCTGCGTAGAGATCATTTCCTGACGAAACTGCTCCCGTTCACTCAGTAGATCCTGTATAGCGCTCTGGGCATCTCGGTTCTGACGCTGTAAAACTATTCTGAAGTTCGTTAACTCATCTGCCATTACCCTGAAAAATATGAAAATCTCATTTATAGCTCTCCCACAGTGACAGTACACAGAGGGTTAATCTACTGCCGAATAGTGACAGTTTCCAAAGCTTCCAACAGGATTTAACACACTTGGATTGTTTTGCAGTTCCAGCATTTTAACTGAGAACATTTTAATATGCAGAGCTTGAAGCAGGACCAGTTGAAATATTTTTTAAATAACAGAAAAGTACTTAACACTTCTATATAGTGACTTGAATTTACACCAATGCTACTCTAAATTGATCAGTTTAAAATTACTGAATGGACATTTCTAACTATAAAGTGAAAGGGAAAGAAAAATGAATTATTTTTCTCACTACTCAATTATACTTTTCTCTCAGAAAACTTTCTATAAAACAAAGTAGTCTTTCCCCTGCCAAGCAGGCTCCTTCTTCTTTTATATAGACAATAAAGTTTCTTATGTTTCCAAAAAATAATTTGAGTATATTTCAACATGAATGTTCAAAAAAATAAATATATGGAATATGTTTACTAGAAGGAAAAATTTATTACAAAAATTTATACACCCTTTTTTTTCTCCAGAAGATAAATAAAAGACCTTACAGGTATTGAACTACTAGAAAACATACACACATAATACATGAGGAAATGCTATTCTACAACTGATTCACAATCAGAAGTTCTCAAGTGTAGCTTGCAGACTTTTCGTGGTTTGTGAAAAAGCTTCAGAAGGTTCGTTTTAAATCAGCAGCTACTAAACACATGAAGTTCTGAGGCTGCTGCACAGATGGAGCCCTGGGTGGCTTCCTGTCAACGTGACTCGGGTTATCTGAGAAGATGCTTCCCTAAGACTAGCTCGTATAGAGAAGCCTGTGGACATTCTCTTGACTGATGGCTGATGTGGGAGGGTCCAGCCCACCGAGGGTGGAGCCACCTCTGGGCAGGTGGTCCCAGGGATAGAAGAAACTAGGCTGAGAAAGCCATGAGGAACAAGTCAATAGGCAGCATGCATCCCTGGCTTCTTGAGTTCCTGCTTGACTCTCCTCAGCGGTGCAGTGACCTGAGAGTTTTAAGCTGAAATAAACTCCTTCCTCCCCAAGTTCTTTTAGCCACGTTGTTTCATCACAGCAATAGACACTTAATTAAGGCAGACAGTGTCTAAAACAAGTTCCCAATAGTCCAAAAGGTGAGTGAGTAGGGAACAAATGGATAAGAGTTTCCCAAGGACCAGCATATTCAGAGGCCTAGACTATAGCCTTCTGGTTTTTATGTGTGTTAAGAGTTTGCCTCATCATATACTCCATAAAATGACACGGTTTTCTGTTTATATATGGGGAGGAGGTTGAAAAGCGCTCTATGTGGACAAAAGAGCTATGAGAGCAGAGCACACTGCATGGAGAATGCTGTCCTAGGAAGTGGGAATGAGGCTCTCTCTAGGTAGGAGGGGGAGGGAAGGCTCTACATTTGCCTTTGGTGACTGCAATGTTTCCATTTTTATTTTACAGGTGTGTTTGTGTACTGTAGTAAGAGTGGTTTTCAGAATGCAGGGGGACCATGTATCACCTCTCAAAGAGACAGTGGCTCTTGGGACAGGGAGTGCTGCACATTAAATAAGGTATGGAATACTCTAACAACCATCAGACTGAAATCTTCACTATTAGTGTTATAAGTCACACAGGTGATAGTCAGAAGACAGCAGGGAAGGAAACACTATTTACCACAGAACAGTACCTGCTTGCAAGGAATTTGCTTCTCCACACATCACACTGTATTGACATCCGTTCCAGCTGTTCTGAAAGCTGTGCTGTGTTTCGGCCTAGGGCTTCATTTTCTAAAATGAGCTGGTTTTTCTCCCGGGCTAGACGTTCAAAGTGATACTGAGGGTCATCTCCAACAGAAGCCACCAGCAACTTTTTTAACTCACGATTTATCTAGCATGGAACAAGACAATAGCTTAAGAAAAATCACTGACTTCACTGTAATGAATTTATGACAGAGATTCTATTTCTGGGTCTTTTGCTCCTATTCCAATGTATTAGTTTTTGTCTTGTCTTTTATTATTATCCCTTAGAAGTCTTTTTGGTTTCTAATGAAAGAAAACAGGTGGATACAAATGGGAGGGATGGGGAAGAGGAACTGGAAGGAGTAGAGGGAGGAGAAACCATAATCAGGATATAGTATGTGAAAAAGAAATCTATTTTCAATAAAAGAAAAAAGAATTACGAAAAATATCAAAAATAAGACAAACTGAAGCTATATGGATAGTTACGCAGTAATTTCTGTCTTTCTGAATTGTTTTAAATCTTTTAAAAATGGTGGGGGTGTGGGTGTGCTCGCATATGTGTCCACACTTGTGGAGGCCAGAGGCCATCAGTGTCCCTATCATCTGACTTATTTTCTTGAGACAGGGTCTGTTACTGAAACTATCGCTAGGCTGGAGCTAGCAAGCCCCATAAATCCTGTCTAGGCCCCTACCCAACACCCCAGCACTGACAGCAGAGGTGTGCATGGCTGTGCCAGGTTTTCCCATGGGTACTGGGGGTTTGAACTCAGGTCCTCATGCTTGCACAGTCAGCATTCTTACACACTAAGCCATCTTCCTATCCCCTTCTTTCTGAATCTTCTAAAATGTTTACAAGGAAATGTATACTATTTTGCACTTATAGATTAGCTAAATATATTAAATTCATTGATATTTCTGGATAAGAACCACTAATCACTGCTACACAACTGTCATTTTGCAAAGTGATATTGTCTTGGGCTAGTGAGATGGCTCAGTGGGCAGAGAGCTCGCTGTGAAGGCTTGACACCCTGATCTGAGTTTAATCATTGGAACCCATGTGGGTCCCACCAAAGTTCTGATTTCCACTGTTGTGGAGTGCATGCCTTCCCTATACAGTATAGGTTAAAACACACACACAAACACACACACACACACACACACACACACACACACACACATATACACACGCACGCACGCACGCACACATGCACACACACACACACGCGCGCACACATGCACACATACACACACACACACGCACGCACGCACGCACGCACGCACACACACACGCACGCACGCACGCACGCACGCACACACACACGCACGCACACACACACACACACACTACAAAGATGTAAAGTCTAACAGAAACAAGGGAGGGTTAGCGCAACACAGCAGAACACTATAGATTCTTATTAGTTTCTAGTGAAGACCCTGTGACTTATTTCATCTCCCACCCCTAAGTCTCAGGCAAAATACTTGGAATGAGTTCTTAAAACAAGGACTGCTAGTTTGTCAACCACAAAGACTGACTTGGTCAGTTTATAAATGTAACCTGCTTTTATAACTTAGAGGTGGTCTTCTCTAAAGCTCCTCTTCTCTCCAATTCTGCCACATTTGGAATATGAGTTTCCAATGTAAACTCTCTCTAGAAGCTCTATGGAAGAATGAAAAATTAAAGAGGAGGTATTTAGAGAAATGACTACCTATGATGAATGGCATTACTGAGGAAATGTACTTTTCTAGCACAGGATTAAAAGGCCCAGAGGGAAAGACTAGAATTCACTCAGGGGATGGGCTATGCTCACCTCTGTCTGCACTCGGAGCTGGTTTGAAAGACCTTCTTTGTCCTGCAGCAGCCTCCTTTCAGAATTCTTGAGCTTTTCTAAAACCTTCTTTATCTCCGAGAGTTCCTTCCTCGGGTCTGTAATCACCTCTGACTGAGTGTGGAGTTCTTCTCGGTGATGTCCTTGAGACTTAACCTTTGAGGTTTTGTTGGGGATGTCGTGAGTGATAGCAGCTTTGGGAACAAATATTCTCACAGCTTCAACTTCCACTGCCTTTGCAGTAAGAATCTTTCCCAGCTGAAGAACACCTGGGCTGTCTGAAGAAACTTTCTTACATGGACTCTGAAGGACTTGTTGATTTAGGGGCTGAACTCCAGGGGTGACTTCAACAGACTTAGGGGGCTCCTCAGTTTCCATTCCATCTCCTGCTCCTCGGATTGGGGTCGTAGTAAGGATGCCTAAAGTCAAACAGAGGACAATTTACCAAAAGTCACAATAAGAAAAGGCCAAGACACGGAGGACAATTTACCAAAAGGCACGATAAGAAAAGGCCAAGACACTTGCCATGTAGCAATTTTCTCCCATGCTGACATACACCCTCCTGTAGGGAAGGTCCTTAAGCCAGAAGGTAAACAACTCAAAACAGCTCCAGGAAGTCCCTGAAAATGACCAGATTCACTAGGCCCTCCATTCCAATAGTAAACACTGTCCAAGGAAAGTTTACTTAATATCATAAAATATATTTCTGCCTTTCATTCTCTTATATTAGCGTTAAAATTACATCACTGGAGTATAAGATATTTTCATTTCATAGATTTTGTTGTTCTTCTTAGATATGTACCAATGTGTTGGGCCTTGAGTTACATCACACAGAAGGTAGAAAGGCATCTGGAGGTATAAATTTTATTCTATCTCACAAAATATTTAACATTAGGATAAAATCATGTCATTTTAACTGAAACACCCTCATGATCTTGGGACTAATTTTTGAAGTGATAAACAAAGGAAGATTTCAGAAAGTGAGACAAGGGCCTTGGTTGACTTGGTTTCATATTCATAAAATTTGGTTTTAGGTTTATCTAATTTTATATGATCTATTTTTCATTTTGTTAATTATTTTATTTCTGGTACTTAAGAATGTAGAATCATGGATTAACTGTAGATTAAAAAAAAAAACAACAATAAAGTCAACCCTAAAGCCACGCCATTACAGCCCACTGAGGTTAGTGAGTAAGAAGCAGGTGTGATACTTGGTTATGGTTCAAATAAAAATGGATTCCTAGGGGCTGGAGAGGTGGTTCAGCGGTTAAGAGCACTGTCTGCTCTTCTAGAGGTCCCGAGTTCAATTCCCAGAAACCACATGGTGGCTCACAACCATCTATAATCAGATCTGGTGCCCTCTTCTGGACTGCAGGCATACATGCAGACAGAATACTGTATACATAATAAATAAAATATTTTTAAAAAATGGATTCCTAGGCAAATCATAACATACTTGATCTAGGAGTTTAAATGTTTTATAAAGAAAAAACTAAATAAAGGAACTCCAAACAATAGAGATTTAAGGACAAATCACAAAGTTTGTTAAAAGGCAAAGAAATAATGCGGATTTGACAGATATTTCTTTTCAAACAAAACAAAATTCCAATCAAGAAGTCCAGCCAACATTCAATTCCAATTACTGTTAACTTTATTGAAACTGTTCTACTTACTTAAGAACTACTGGCTATCAGAACCAACTCATCAGGTCTTGCTAGCATGTGGGTGAACAGGTAGTCAGGGCTTTGCATTTTCTTACCTTTCATAATTCTGTTTTTCCCTGTGACACACATAGAAACCTTTATTACATATGGACCAGGGCACATTCATGAATAATTACACCCTTCAAGTGAGAAGACAAATACCTCTGGCACCAGCTCTGTAATTATGAACAATGCTGAGCAAAGCAAACAAACACCAGTCCTTGTTGTCTCTTCCTTGAAGGGAACCAACCAGCAGCCCTGTGCTATTCCTTTCCTTTCACCTGTGATCGTGCACTAATAGGCAAAGCAGATCTAAGGTTTATGGCTTTTTATACTGGCTTCCCATGCACCAACGAAACGTGAAGAAACAGCAAAGTCACTAGTCTAACATTCTGCATAGGGGCTAGCAAACATTTTCGGTAAAGGACCTAAGAGGAAATATTTTAGGCTTTTGGAATGATGACGTAAAACTGAAGATAGTTTCTAGGTACTTACATGAGAAAACAAAACCAATTTTTAAAAAAGATTTATTTATTTTTATGTATATGAGTGCTCTGTCTGCATGCACACCTGCAGCCAGAAGAGTGCATCAGATCACATTGTAGATGGTTGTGAGCCACCATGTGGGTGCTGGGAATTCAACTCAGGACCTCTGGAAAAGCAGCCAGTGCTCTTAACCTCTGAGCCATCTCTCCAGCCCCTCAATTTTTTTCTTTTAATGATGAAAAAAATTTTGGTTAAGTAGGTAATAAGAAAAGTAGAATTCATTTTTATTCAGAATAACACTTGATTTACATGGATTCAGTTCAGATAATCATCAAACTGACTGCAAGCTTTGTCAAGGGGTCTGAAGCCACAATTTACCAATTTTTGTTTTAGATTATAGAAGGAAAAGAACATGATTTTGAGGCCATCATTGAACAAATACCCCCTTACTAGTGACAGTGTAAATAAATGAGCAGAGGTACTTTTAAGTAACGTGACTGGGCACAGGAAAAACATCAGACCCATGAGCCAAAATAAAACTAAGTTCTCGCCTGGGATTCCAAGATGGTGGCAGCCAGCTCGGACACATTTTGAACACGGGGAAAACAGCTACAACACCACACAGTTATAACACACTGAGCAACAATCTGAGAGGCATGAACCCACTGGGTTTCACCTGGCGAACCAGGGACTAATAAAAGTCCCTGGTGAGACTCTCAGACACTCAGAAAAACAGACCAGCAGAAACCGGAAGCCACAGAAGCCAGGGAAGCAGGAGAATTGTCACCAGGAGAGGACCTGTGGGTATAAGCCACTCAAATATCCAGCGAGTAGCTCCCAGCCCCAGACAGGAGTACTCAACAGCCTTCTGAGCTTCCAGCTTCCACTCAGGCTTTCTGAGACCTTATATTCTCAGGGGAACCTTTGTGGCCGAGAACCACAGCACATTCTGAGCTACAGGACAATAATGGAACCACAGCAGTATATCTCCAGCGGAGCACTGGTCTGGGAGGCTCAAGCATATTTGGGCTTACCCAGAAAGGTGTTCGACATACAGGCCCCTCTACTGGATTTACAATCACTCAGAAGAACACTGCAGCTAGAAAAAGAAGTGGGACTTCCTATAGCGGACCATGCCTCTGGCACCTGAGCAGTGTTCTGGGCCTTGGCAGGCAGCTCTGTTCACCAAATAGAGGTTCCTCCTGGCTTCCTGAGCCCCCAGTTTCCACAGGACAGCTCCAGCACCCAAAGCAGGACCAGCACAGCCACAGGAATGGTCAGATCAGAGCGGGCTGACGGGTAGGTGGTCAGGTTGGAAGGCTGCACGGAACTCCACGAGTCCAAGCCCTGTGGCGGGTTGTGGACCCCTCTGCCCTGAGGGACAGACCCCTCAGCCAGTGCACCTGGCTCTTCCTCGGTGGGAAACCAGATCTTCAGCATCTACAGCTGACCCCTGGAGCAGCGAGTTCTTGGCCTGTGTGCACCTGTGTGCACTGCCTGAGTGACTCAGATTACAAGGGCTTAGTGCTTAGGGCCAAGAGGCACAGAGGTGCTCGGGGACCACCTAGGAAGAGCCGCCTGGGGATAACACGACCACTGATCTAAGCCTTGGACCAGACAAATTAGCAGCAGGGGACTCTGCACGCTGAAATAACACATCCCGCCCTAACCCTGACATGAGTTCCCAGTTGGGACAGAACTGGAAGGGGTGAACTGCAGGGGGGCCACTGAAATCCAGCCCCCAACACAAGACTCCACTTAGCCTGTGTTGAGCTACAGACCACCAAGACCATACAGCCTCTGCGCCAAAGCCCCATCCTTAGCATAAAGTTCAGAAGACACTAGGAACAATCAGCTAAAAACAACCAGATGGATAAAGGTCAGCAAACCTAAGAATTATAGGCATAGATGAAAGAAAAGACCTCCAACTCCAAGGTCCAGGAAACATCTTCAACAAAATCATAGAAGAAAACTTTCCAAACTTAAAGAAGAGATGCCGATAAAAGTTCAAGAGGCTTACAGAACACCAAACAGAGTAGACCAGAAATGAAATTCCTTTCACCACATAATAATTGAAACTCCAAATGTACAGAACAAAGAAAGAATATTAAAAGCCATAAGAAAAAAAGGACAAGTAACATATAATGGCAGACCCATCAGAACTTCTCAGAAACTTTAAAAGCCAAAAGGGCTTGGACAGATGTCCTATAGGTCCTAAGAGAACATAGGTGTCACCCCAGACTACTATACCCAGCAAAACTTTCTATCAACATAGACGGAGAAAACAATATATTCCATGACAAAACCAAATTTAAACAGTATCTATCCACAAACCCAGCACTATAGAAGATTCTGGAAGGAAAATTCCAACCCAGAGGAGATATCTGCACCCAAGAAAACAGAGGAAACAAAAAACTCCACTGCAGCTAAACCAAAAGAAACACACAACCACCACCTACATGAAAATAACAGGAAACAACAACCTTTGGTCATTAATATCCCTCAAAATCAATGGACTCCACTTCCCAATAAAAAGACACAGGGTAACAGAATGGATCTGTAAAGAAGACCCATCATTTTGCTTTATACAAGAAACATATCTCACTAACAAAGATACATATACCTCAGAGTAAAGGGCTAGGAAAAGGTTTTCCAAGCAAACGGTCCCAGGAAGCAAGCTGGAGTAGCCATCATAATACCAAATAAAATAGACTTTCAACTGAAGTTAATCAAGAAAGATATGGAAGGGCACTACATACTCGTTAAAGGAAAAAATTCATCAAGATGACATCTCAATACTGAATATATATGCCCCCAATATAAAGGCATTCACATTTATAAAAGAAACTCTTCTAAAGCTTAAACCACACATTGATTCCTACACATTAATAGTGGGAGACTTTAACACCCCATTCACAACAATGGAGAGGTCATCGAGACAGAAACCAAACAGAGAAATAATGAGACTAACTGAGATCATGAACCAAATGGACTTAACAGATATCTACACAACGTTCCACCCAAACACAAAAGAATACACCTTCTCTTCAGCAGCTTTCGGGACATTCTCCAAAATTGACCATATAGTCGGACACAAAGCAAGCCTCAATAGATACAAGAAAATTGAAATAACCCCTTGTATCTTATCAGACCACCATGGATTAAAACTGGACTTCAGCAACAACAGAAATAACAAAAAGCCTACACATTCATAGAAACTGAACAACTCTCTACTCAATGACCACTGGGTCAGAGAACAAATAAAGAAGGAAATCAAAGACTTCTTAAAATCTAATGAAAACGAAGGCACAACATACCCAAAGCTATGGGACACAATAAAAGCAGTGCTATGAGGAAAGTTCATAGCACTAAGTGTCTTCAAAAAGAAAATTGTGACAGCTCATATTAGCAACTTAACAGCAGAATTGGCAGAGCTAGAAAAAAAAAAAAAAAAAGAAGAAAGAAGAAGCAAACACTTCCAAGAGGAGCAGAAGGCAGGAAATCATCAAGCTTAGGGCTGGAATCAACAACTTAGAAACAAAAAGAACAACACAAAGAATCAATGAGACCAAGAGTTGGTTCTTTGAGAAAATCAACAAAATAGACAAACCCTTAGCCAAACTGACAAGAAGGCAGAGGGGAAATAGCCAAATCAGTAAAATCAGAAAAGGGAGAAATAACAACAGACATTGAGGAAATCCAAAGAATCTTTAGGTCTTACTTCAAAGATCTGTACTCCACAAAATTTGAAAACCTAAGTGAAATGGACAATTTTCTTGATAGAATTTCACCTACCAAAGCTAAATCAAGATCAGGATAACAAATTAAACAGTCATATAACCCGTACGGAAATAGAAACAGTCATTAAAAATCTCCCATCTAAAAAAAGTTCAGGGCCAGATGGTTTCAGCACAGAATTCTACCAGATCTTCAAAGAAGAGCTAATACCAATAATTTTCAAATGCTTCCACAATATAGAAATAGAAGGAACACTGCCAAACTCATTCTACCAGGCCACAGTCACCCTGATCCCTAAACCACACAAAGAACCAACAAAGAGAACTTCAGACCAATTTCCCTCATGAACATAGACACAAAAATATTTAACAAAATACTGACAAACCGAATACAAGAATACATCAAAAGTATCAAACGCCATGATCAAGTAGGCTTTATCCTAGGAGTGCAGGGGTGGTTCAACATATGAAAATCCATCAACGTAATTCACCATATAAACAAGCTAAAAGAAAAAAAAAACCACATGATCATCTCGTTAGATGCAGAAAAAGAATTTGACAAAATCCAACACCCCTTCACGCTAAAAGTTCTGGAGAGAGCTGGCATACAAAGAACCATACCTAGAAATAATAAAGGTGATATACAGGAAGCCAGTAGTCAACATCAAATTAAGTGGAGAGAAACTTAGAGCATTTCCTCTAAAATCAGGGACAAGGCAAGGATGCCCACTCTCCCCATACCTCTTCAACATAGTACTTGAAGTTCTTGCTAGAGCAATTAGAAAACTAAAGGAGATCAAGTGGATACAAATTGGAAACAAAGAAGTCAAATTATCCCTATTTGCAGATGATATGATAGTATATATAAGGGACCCCAAAAATTCCACCAGAGAACTAATACAACTGATAAACACCTTCAGCAAGGTGGCTGGATACAAAATTAAACTCAAAATATCAGAAGCCCTTCTTTGTACAAAAGATAAATGGGCCGAGAAACCCTTCACAATAGCCACAAACAATATAAAATACCTGGGGGTAACTCTAACCAAGCAAGTGAAAGACCTGTGTGACAAGAACTTCAAGTCCTTGAAGAAAGAAACTGAAGAGGACATCAGAAGATGGAAAGATGTCCCATGCTCATGGATAGGTAGGATCAACATAATAAAAATAGCCACCCTACCAAAAGCAATATACAGATTCAATGCAATTCCTATCAAAATACCAACAGAATTCTTTACAGACCTGGAAAAAACAATTCTCAAGTTCATATGGAATAACCAAAACCCAGAATAGCTATATCAATACTGTACAATAAAAAAACATTTGGAGGTATCACCATCCCAGATTTCAGGCTATACCTCAGAGCAATAGTAATAAAAACAGCATTGTACTGGTATAGAAACAGACTAGTTGATCAATGGAATCGAATTGCAGACCCAGAAATGAACCCACATACCTACGGTCACTTAACTTTTGACAAAGAAGCCAAAACCATACAATGGAAAAAGGACAGCATCTTCCAGAAATGGTACTGCTCTAACTGGATGTTGACATATATAAAAGAATGAAATTAGACCCATACTTATCACCCTGCACAAAACTTAAGTCCAAGTGGATCAAAGACCTTAACATAAAGCCTGATACACTAAATCTAATAGAAGAGAAAGTGCGGAAAAGCCTCGAACTCATTGGCACAGGTGACAACTTCCTGAACAGAACACCAATAGCTCAGGCTCTGAGACCAACAATCAATAAATGGGACCTCATGTAACTGGAAAGCTTCTGTAAGGAAAAAGACACTGTCATTCAAACAAAATGGCAATCTATAGATTGGGAAAAAATCTTTACCAACCCCACACCTGCAGAGGGCTAATATCTGTAATTTACAAAGAACTCAAGAAATTAAATGCCAAGAAACCAAATAATCCAATCAAAAAATGGGGAATAGAGCTAAACCGAGATTTCACAAAGGAAGAATCTCTAATGGCTGAGAGACACTTGAAGAAATGCTCAGCATCCTTAATCATCAGAGAAATGCAACTCAAGACGACTCTGAGATTCCATCTTACACTTGTCAGAATGGCTAAGATCAAAAACTCAAATAACAGCACATGCTGGCAAGGTTGTGGAGAAAGGGGAACACTCCTCCATTGCTGATGGGAGTGAAAATTTGTACAACCACTATGGAAATCAGTCTGGCGATATCTTAGAAAACTTTGAATAGCTCTACCTCAAGACCCAGCCACACCACTTCTGGGTATACATCCAATTGATTCCTCACCAAACCACAAGGGCATCTCCTCAACTATGTTCATAGCAGCCTTATTTGTAATAGCTAGGAACTGGAAACAACCCAGATGTCCCTCAAGCAAGGAATGGATTAAAAAACTGTGTTACATCTACACAATGGAATACTACTCAGCTATCAGAAACAACGAAATCATGCAATTTGCAGCCAAATGGATGGAACTAGAAAAGCTCATCCTGAGTGAGCTTACACAGACTCAGAAAGATGCACATAGCATCTATTCACTTATAATTGGATTTTAGCTATATAGTACAGGATATCTATACTATAGCCAATGCACCAAAAGGAACAGGAACATAGACTTTGTTACCTGTTAATGACACTCTGCCCTAATGGTGCTTCAATGTAGGCCCCCAGAATATGAGGAATCTCTTAGCCCTCATATGACTGCTGAACTGGGGCGGGGGACTGATATGTAGGACACCCCACTCTGGAGGAGTAGGATAGAAGGGAGAGCTGGTAGAGGGTGGGAGGGTTGGAAAGAGGGCAGTGTGATGGAGATGTAACTTGAAGTAATGGACATTTAAAAACAAAACAAAAAAACTCTAAGTTTTCACCAATCTTTGTGGTACCAACTAACTTCACCCTGTTCTATCATTGAGAGCTACGAGAATACTGTAACCTCTACAGTATCTCAGAATACTCTGTGTCTCTTCCACACTAGACTCTTGGAAGCTATGTTAGTTACAGGGATCTTTCACCAGCTCATTTCACTAGCTAAGGAAATGTTCATGGCATAAAGAAAAGTGAGTAAGTTCTCAATTGGTGAACTTTACTACTCTATTAACAGGTACTTAAACTTCATTTACACCTGTAGGGAAAAACTTTTTAAAACAACTTGGCTTTCTCCTCTACATTAAATCAATAATTCTGAGCTCCATTATATTATAATCTGACAGACTCTCTAGAACATACATAAATTAAACAACAAACAGTTAAACTGGGGTGCTACTTGGTAAATTTTAAGATAATATTCTTTTGGCGAGGAAGGCAGGCAGCAGGGATTGAAGCTAGGCCCTAGCACATGGCAAGCAAGCAGTCTACCACAGAGCTGTATCATGGCCTTCTTTTTACATTTCTATTTTGAGATAGGGTCTCACTAGGTTGCCCAGGCTAGCCTTGAACTGACTCTGTAGACCAAATAGTTTGAATTTGTTATCCTCCTGTCTCAGCCTCCCAAATAGCTGGAGGTATAAGCCTCTGCCACCAGGCCTAGCTTTAGTGTTCTTTTAAATGTCACCATTACCACCTAGTAAAGTTTAGCTCTTATATTAGACAAATACGCAATAGATAATCAGCTTAATGTTTATGGAGGTGATCCCTAGACCTCTTCCTATAGTCCAGTGGTTCTCAGCATTCCTCATGCTGCGGTGGCCCTTTAATACAGTTCCTCATATTGTGGTGACCCCCCAACCATAAAATTTAGTTGCTAGTTCATAACTGTAATTTTGCTACTGTTGCATCATAATGCAAATATCTGATATGTGACCCACATGTTGAGAACCGCTGCTCTATGAGCTCTGGATGAACAGATGCTTGGTCAAATGTGTGTGCACACTTACACATGTTGCACAGCCTCTGGAGTTTCATAGTACATACTGGTGTTCTAACAGCACTGAGAAACGTTTGTAGAACCAATTCAACCCAGCATTTCCAAATTCATTTGCTCACAGAATCATTTTCACCCAATCTTTATGACACTATAGGACTAAAGTCAGATAATGTTTTGGGACTTGCAACTATTTAAATGTCTCAGATTTTACCAACTGTCATGGCTATATTTTTAATGTAGGAAAGTCTACAATTTTAATTTTTTAATGACATTGTTTATTTTAGGTTTGAGATGAGCCCTAGCAGTAATGATCCACCCCTTCTCTGACAGTAGTGCTGTTCACGTTTGAGAAAAAATTCTGTTGCTATACTAAACAATCACATTTCTCTCCTGAGGCAGTTAAAGGAAACGCAGACAACTGATAATTTCAAATATAGGTATTCTTTTTCTTGGACCATGTATCACAAACATCTTTTTTTCACTAACAATAGTTACATTATAGTAAGAATAGAACAAACAGTTGTATTACCTGCCTTATTAGATAATCAAGATAACAAAACATTATATGAAAATGCTTTTAACTCAAATCCTCATTACAAACAATAACAGTTTCATTCATTACCTAGGAGCCTTTCATAGTGAAGTTTTCATAAGCAATCATAATAGCGTATTTAGTTTTTGCTTTTGACCAAGTGTATTAGCTGCTTTCACATCAGATGTCAGTAAGCTGTTCTTATTTGCCATTCATTCCCAGTGTATCACCTTCACCAGTCTCCCATCTGCTTATGCTAATGCTCTACAACTCTTCCAGCAACGTGACAGATGTGCTGTTGTGCGGGTAAACTAGCTGCACTTATCCACTGGCAAGATCTTCACTTCCTGTTCCCTAAGAACTTTTCACCCCATTTTAAAGAGAGGAGTGCTGCTAGAAGTCTGCTTTCTACAAAGTTCCCTTTCAGAAATCTGCTGCTGGCAGAACTCATGGTACCCAGAATGAATACAACTTCAGGAGCAGATTACTTTGGGAAATACTATTGTAAATTTGCAAATTGTTTCTATAAGTAATCGGTTACTGAAGCATAAGAAAAAAGGCAGAAAGTTTAAAAATATTGTCACTAGGGGGTTGGAGAAATGGCTCAGTGATTAAGAGCACTTATTGTCTTTTCAAAGAACCTGGGTTTGATTTTTCAGTACCCACAAGACAGCTTACAATCATCTGTAACTTCAGTTTTAGAGGATCTGATGCCCTCTTCTGGGTTCATTGTGTACCATGGATACTTGTGGTGCACATACATGCATACAAGTAAAACACTCATACATATTAATTTTAAAAAGAGAGATTTAAAGGATAAAATTCGAGTGTGAGAATGAGACAAGATACAATTAGAGCAGCACCGTTGAAGGACTTGTTTCAATGCTGGGAATGGAAGGTGAACTGGCACACTTTGTTACTGAGTAGCTTAGCATGTAGGTAGTTTTTAATTTAAAAAAAATGTCAATCTAAGTCCAAACCCCCACATGTGGTTACTTATATTAGGCAGTGAAGAGCTACAACATATTCTGAAAATAAAAGTGACATGAAAGTCATGGAAGAATTTCAGAAGACTGAAATGATCAATGGCATATTAAACACCACAGAGAAGTCAAGCAAAGTGGGACTCAAGAGTTACTACTGTATACATCAAGCACTATGGGAAGAACAGGACCCCTAGATTTCCATTATGTTAAGGTTCTAGCTCCTACTGCCCTCAGAATGTGACCAATTTTCAGATACACTATCTTTGTTAATGTGATTAGTTAAAATAAAGACACTTAGGATCTACTATGACAGACACGAAGAGACCTGAAATACAAATGATTCTCATAGAATTTATGCCACTTCACTGGTCTAAAGCATCCCTTCATAACATGATACATTTCATGTTCTAAAAATAAATAAATAAATGAATGAATGAATGAATGCTGGAGTTAGCACATACACACCTTTAATCCCAGCACTTGGGTGGGGGGGGGGGGTGTGGATCTCTGTTAGTTCCAGGCCAGAGAGTTCTAAGACAGCCAGGGCTACATGGAGAAATCTTATCTGCAATCCAGCCCCCTCCTCTCTAAAAACAAACAAGCAAACAAAACCAAAACCAGACCAATTATCATCAAAACAGAAACACTCACCTTTGGTTTCTAAACTTTTAAGGGTAGTCATTTTTTTTTTTTTTGTAGCTACTTAAGATGCACTCCAAGACTTTCACCGAAGACCTAGAAATGTATACATATGAAATAATTAAAGCAATACCAATATATTCAGTGAATGCATCAACTTTGAAAGTTACATTTTAATAGTTTCTGCCTTTAATAACCCACACATTTAGAAACAGAGCAGTTCTTCATTTTGACAGGCGGTTACGTATATCTGCTAACTAATGGAAAATCAGGCTGAAGTTTAAGTGTTCCCTGGAGTCTAGACTGTAGTACAGGTGACAAGTGGCTTCACCACACCTCCTTAAAGCTGTTCTCAGTACACACACGATTCAGTACACGGTCTAACTTCCTCAAATCACAAATCCTTGCTCTGGAAACGCACCCCGAAACTCTATCCAAGAGCAAACTGAGATTAAAAACTCAGAAAACTTGGCTGGCAAGATGCGACGCCAAATGGCGAGTATCTCTGTCTAGAAATACCGGGTGTGGGGAGGCGCGGGTGCCAGCTTAAAAGGGGAGCGGGTGGAAGCCTCGAGGGTATCAGCCTCATTCCTGCGGACCAGGAGCCCAAGCCTGTCCCTGCCAGAAGAAGCCTCTCCCCAGAACAATCTTTAAACTCAAAACGAACAGCCGCCGAGCTCCAACCAAGACCGCCTTCTTCCCAGCCCGTCTGCCACGCGGGCCGGCTCCGGGGTTTACCTCTGATAGTCTTGCTATTAAATGTTCACCGAAAAGGCTCCTCACTCCCTCAGCAGCCGGCCAACTTGTAAACTCCTCAGGCCTTCGGAAGCCGACCAGCCCAGGCCTTCCGGACACCTAGCTGCTGGCTCACTCTAATCACTTCCTGTTATTCAGGATTTCGTTTCCGGAATGCTCTTCTGAAGGAGAAGGACTAACACTCCGGGCTCTGTGTAAAATGGAGAAACACAGGGTTTATCATGTATCGGCTCAGTAAGTGAAAAGTGGAAAGATACCTACTTTTTAAAAAAAGTACCAATGTGCAAAGCGATATATATATATATGAAATTAGCATTTGATGTGTTATATATATATATATATATGCTTATAAATGTATAAATATATAACTATATAGATATATAACTATAAAAATATACTATGTATCTATATATTTATATATTAAATAGAAATCTCTTTATTAACTACAAATATATATTTGTATATAGTATAAATATAAATTTATATTTTTATATATATATATATATATATATATATATGTATGCTTAAATTTCCGGGTCACTATCCACCAAACGGAAGTGGACAGGTTGGAAGGGAGAGGGTGGCGTCGTGTTGCCCCAGGCGATGAAGTAAAGGGTGGATCTTTGGATGAATGGGCGTGGCCTGATTCGTCCCAGCCAATGAAGGCGAAACAGCCTGGAGGAGGCACCTCCCGCAGAATCTGGAGGAAGGCGGGACTTGCGTTGCCAGAGTAACCGGATTATTGGTAGTGTTGCGGTCTTCCTGTGTAAAGATACCCATTTCCTGTGCTAGGATCCGCAAACTATGGTAAGTGCCTGAGGAGGCCCTAACAAAGGCTCCGGGGCCCTGGTTACTGAGCGTCCAAGTCTTTGCGCGGTTGGGCACTCAGAGGCGACCCCATGCCTTCTTCACCGCCTTATCTCGCTCGATACGCACAGTTCCTTCTATCTCTGCTCTCGCCTTTTCTTGCCACACAGTAACTTCCATTTTCGCGCCACTAAAACCTCAAGCAAGAGTAATGTAACAGAAAGTTAAATGGAAAGATTTGGAATCTAAGAAAACTGGATGAGACATTATTTTCAAATAAGCAGTTTATAAGTTTTCATTGTCTATCTTGTGCATTTTTCAAGCTTGCAGCCCCTTATCAACGTGTTGATGTCTCAACACTAAACCTGGATCTGAATCTTCCTAAATGCTGGAGTCTGTGCTCCCAAGTGGTGGAGTTCCGCCCTGCATCTCCTACTAGGACGGTTCAGTAATAGATGTGTGCTGACTCAGCTTCTAGTTTGTTGCACACTTCCCAGGTCTCTGTGTTTTAGCAGGTATGTCTCTCAGGATTACTTGGAGGGCTTCTAGAATTCACCAGCACCACCATAAATTGTGACTGAATAGGAATGGAGCTTGACATTTGGTATTTTAAATAAGCCTTCAGATTATTTTATTCATCCACTGCTCCAGCACACAGACCTCTAGTGAACTCATCTTCTCAGCACTTGAGCATGGTGATTGGGACATAGCAAATGTCACTTGCAGAGGGGTATAGCTATGAGTTCGCAGGAGACACTCCCACACGCCAGGCTTTCTCGTTACTCTCCAGCAATCCTTTTTGATACCTCATGTGGTCCTTTTTCCTTTAGAGACCTTTTCAAACTTACTTCACAAACTATCTTTCTTCCTCCTCTTTTCTCCTTCCTAGGCAAATCTAATAGGCAATGTGTTGGATTCCAAATAATCAACGATTTTATCCATTCTGTAGCTTTGTATTTCTCCTTTAAAGAAGGGAGTATCGAGTAATCGTTCATCTACTATTGCTCTTGATTTCACTAGCTCCCATCTATTATATTCCCCATGGCATGAAGTTAGCATTTGATCTGTTTTGTATATGTGTGTGTATGGTATGTATAGTTGTTATTATGTAAAGTGCATTTCTTACTGTGACTCATGATCTATGAAAATCAAAACATGATCTGCTTTGAAGAGTAATATAACTGAGGGCAAAAGAGTGGAATTCTCCAGGCATGCAGATTTATCTTAGGGACAGTGCTCTATTAGTCAGGAAAACTGAATTAAAAAAAAAAAAAGGCCGAAAAACAGTTAAGTAAAAGTTTCAGGGTTCCCCCCCCCCACATCTATATCTTTCTCATGTATCATTTGCTGTCAATCTTTTCTGAGAAGCATTGAGGTGTTTTGAAAGGATGGGAATCTAGATGTCCCTTCCCTCTGTGTGTGCAGTCTAGGCACAGGCAGATAGATGTATGTGGCAAAGGCTAATAATGGTCTCTATGGAGAATGGAGGTTGTTCACTTTCTCATCACTCTGATTTAATCACTGCTGGGGATTGACTTAGTTGGTGAAGTATTTGTCTTACAAGCATGAGGAGCTACATTCAGTCCCCAAAATGCACTGAAAAAAAGCTAGACATGGTGGCATGTTTTTATAATCCTAGCACTGGAGAGGCTGAGACAGGTGGATCACTGGTTAGCCAGCCTACCCTACTTGGCAAGTTCCAGGCCTGTGTCTAAAAACAAATAAACAGTTGCAAACCTGACTTCCAGCCTTATGGAGGCCCAACCTCCATAAGTCATCCTATGACTTTTACACATGTATTCTAATATACATCCACATTTGCTGTAAATAAATGTAAAAAGAATGTTTTAAAGGGTGGACTGTACCTGAGGAATGACACTCAAGGATATCTTCTGTCCTCTTCATGCACATGCATGTTTTTATGTACCCTTATGCACATACATATACACACACAATGAGTTCCATGCAAGCCAGAGTTACGAAGTGAGACCCTGTCCACACACACACACACACACACACAGAGAGAGAGAGAGAGAGAGAGAGAGAGAGAGAGAGAGAGAGAGAGAGAAGAAATTAAGTAGCTTGAGGATATGGTGTTATGACATGCACTCAAGGAAGGTCCTCACAAAAGATGTGGTTTTCAAATTGAGGTTTTAGTAACAGGTAAGATCTCAGGTGGATCTAGGATAGTCCATTCTGAACAGAGGCAAGATATGTGTAGAGGTATATCAGAGAACCTGGAGGAAGGGAGGCCTGGAGAAGGTGGGCAGGAACCCAAAATACTGAAATATATGGAGCTTGGAAAGAATTTTACATTTTACTTTAGATGTACTAGCATGATGTATCTATTTTATCAACTGAATCATTTAAATGTTCCCTTGGCTCTACCTTTAAACTAAAGCCATATTAGTTTGATCTAACAGTGTTAATATTTTTCCTACCTGTAACACTACTGAAATTTTCTGGAAAAAATATTTTCCTTCTCTTCCCTTTGGAGACCAAAGATTCCTAATTTCTCTCCTTATAGTTACTGTTTTGTAACTTGGTTGTTTTTGGAAACAACCTTTCTGGTTGTTTTTGGTTTCCATAATAACTTCCATAAGGTGTGGTGAGCAAGTGGGTGTTGATGAGCTGCAGTTTTCTCAGAGGCTCTTAAACCACCTTTCTTGATGGTGCAGCGGCAAATGATTTGAAGTGTCGTATTCTCTAGAAATATGCTTTATTTCCAACGAGGTAAACCTCCATTGCTTTCTACAGACATTGTCTAAATAACTTCATTTTTTAAAACTGGCTATTTTAAGATCTCCTGTTAGTCAGATGTAGACATTATAGCCATTGTATTATACCATTCATCTCACATTTATTTTCTGGTGCTTACACTTGCCTTTGTTGCTATTCTTATTTTTACTGACTCATCTTGCATTCTGTCTTAGTCATATGTCTTTATTCTTTAAATGTGCTTCTATATGTATGTATAATGGCTATAGACCCCTGGAATGTATTTAAATTAATTTAATTCTTGTCCATAGACCTAATATATTTACATTAAACATATACATATATATATAAGATGTTTCATATATAATTCATATATTTAGTTATACATTATATATATATAGGTTTTATGTACAAAATAGCTTATTCTGCTGTAAAAATATGGAAAACAACTTTCTCACTTTTGTAAATTTTTAATATTTAGCAATGAAAAAATATAAATACATCTAAACTTTACTGCCTGTTTACAATCACTATTATTATTTTGATGAAACATACTAAGCACTTATTTATGTATGTGTATGTATTTATATGTAAACGTGATTCTGCTACACATTTTTAAAAAAATATGTTTTTCCTCACTTAATAGATCTTGTATGTTTTTTTCTGGATTAGTTTTAAGAATTACATTTTATTTTTTCATTTTCTCTGATTGAATCAATCCATGTTTAAATTTGTTCTGTTATCACTCTATATACTACATTCTACACACATCCCTTATTTCTTTAGGATAAATTGGAAAAGTAATAACTGTGTACATTTTTTAGATTTTGATAAGCTTCCAAATTACCTCCGGAAAAGTTTTACCAATTTATACTCTGCTAGCAGAATGCCAGGGTTCCTGCTTCTCTGACACTCAGAACTGCTGTTTCTGTACATTACATACAAACATCTAACAATAGATTAGATCTTTTACTAGGAAGGCCTCTTGCTTTTCCTGGAATATTGAGAAAGATCCCAAATTGCTGCATGTTATATAAATGAAAGTAATTGCTAATATTTACTTATAATGTTTTTCATATCTCTCATAAAGTGTTAGACTTTGAAGTTTACAGTCTGTGTAAAGTGAGGAAGTGAAAAGCTGGTTTAAAATATCCTTACTTGGGCAGATGACTAGTCCTCTCTGTCGAGCTGTTTGGAAGAGGCCACTTGTTGCAGGCCCTGCTGCAGAGCCAGAGCCCGAGTTCCCTAATCTTTACTGCAGTCCTGGTTCAGCACCTGCCCAGCAAGCATGGCGGGGTCTTTTGGGGCCATTATTTCTCATCTATAAAAACAGGAAGCTGCTTTTTATTTAGATTACCTTGAGGTACTTTTATGAGGATCAAATAGTGGATGTTTATAAAAATAATTCATAAACTGTAATGAGATATCCATATAGAATATATTGCTTTCATATTAACTACATGACTCCCTAATGAGAAGATAGTTGGGGAAAATGAAAAGAGATTAAAATCTAAAACAAGCTTCCAAAATAATCATTTGAAGTTAATAGTATTCTTGTCCACTTTTACTATCGAGAAATTTACTTTTGTATATTAAATTTTTTTTCTTCAAGTTCTCATGTAGATTTATTTTCCTGGTGGAAGCAATTAAAGGCCGGAGAAAAGAGAGAGGAGGATGGGAATAGAAGGACTTGGTGTTCAGTTCAGTATTAAGAACCCACATGGTCCAGTGGATGACCACACACCAACAGTGTTTGGTTACCACAAATTGGACTTGATGTACTACTAAAAGAAAAAGGACCTGAAGTTGAGAGGGGTGAGGAGATGGGGGTTGATCTGGGAGAAGTTAGCGGAGGAGGATGGAGAATGAATATGATCAATATGCATTGTATGAAATTGTCATAGAATTAATAAAAATGTATCTTTAAAGAACACATTTGGTTTTGTGGGATATCTGATGTATTTTACCAGGCATTACATCTAATATCTATGGATTTCTATTCAGTTTAAATGGATTAATTGTGAATATTTGCTTCTGGAACTTGTAGTTCTTTGATTTTAATTTTCAGTGACATTTGATCATGAAACTGAATTAGAATGTTCATACTTTGTCAATTCCTTGCTACTTGGGTTCAGAAATATGACTTTGAAAAAATTAAAATCTCTCTATCTCATGGCAGATTCACCCCATTGTTTGTGTAAGTCATCTTTTTGTTAAATAACTTACTGCATTTTACCAAGTGCATCCAGAGTTTAAATGATAATTATATTCCTTTGATATCTTAATATTTTTCATAATTTTTTATGCAAAGGGAGAATGGCTTTTACAATATAACCAGTTACCTCCAGCTTTAGAGCTATTAAGAGCTTTATGATTTTTTGTGGGTTTTTAATATCTTTAATACATAGGCTATATAATGCATCACTGAAATACAAGTGAACTTGAAACATTAGAAATAAACACAGGGCATAGGCTCCTGAACTCTGATTTTCTGTTGAATCCTTGGAGTGTAATATACACATATGATATACAAAGATAAGACTAATGTTTTAGAAGCAGAAATCATACAGATTTCTTTCTTTAAGAAACTCACGGTGTGAATCTTATTTTAACATAAGACTAAAAGAGGAATCCATTTTTTTGTTTCTAAAATGAGGATGATAAAACCATTAGCTTCATTATAGAGATATTGTTATAATTAAATGATATGATGCTTACTTATTAGGGTAAGCATCATATCATTTAATTATAACAATATCTGTAAGCATATTAATCTTAGCTGTTATTGCTGCTGTTTATCCTTTATTGATTTTTGATAATTTCGTATATATGTATATATTGCTTTCTGATAATTGTCATGTTCACCCTCTCTTATCTCCCTCCTACCACAATTACTAGTCCCCTAGTCTCTTTTCTTCATTTACGTCTTTCTGTTTTGTTTTGTGATCAACTGAGTTGAACAAGAGTCATCTATGTGACTAGGGATTTGTAACCATCCATTGGAGCTTGGTGGCCTCATCAGTGGGTAAATAACTGAAGACAGCATCTGGCTCTCCCCCACGATCCATCAGTAGACCATAGTTCATCAAGGAGGAGTAGTGCCACGTGGGCCCCTGTCTCATCTATGGTTGCCATTTGACAGATCCAGTCTTGTTCAAACCCATTTTGATGTGAGATCGTGATTGCAATGATTGAGTCTTGCTAATAACATGGTATTTTATAGCATTTCTCAGTGTATTTGGGCTTTTACATTCTTTCTGTTCCTCTTGAGCCAGTCGGAAAGGGAGTGGTATGAGTGTTACATTTAGGGTGGAGCACTTTATTGTCACTTTTTCTCAGTGTCTTGAACACCCATATATCTCTGCATTCACTAATGTTCATTATAAGAGATATTTCTCTGATTAAGAATGAGAATAGCATTTGTCTATGGATACAAATATATTTACAGGACAACTTGTCACTGTCAGTTTAACTAACCACCAGTAATAAGTTCCTCCCCTTGGTTGTAAAACCTCCTCAGCCATGGGTTGTAACTGGGTTTACATCACTAGGTTTGAAATCAGTCGTGGTAGGCAGGCCTGGAAACCAATCAGAGTTCATGATTCTCCCCCTACCAGCTGTGCCATTGTTACATTGATGACATCTTGCCTAGCAGGTTAGTATTGTAGTTCCTAAGGTGGTCATCTGGGTTATTGATGGTTATTGATGCCTTTTCTTCTCCAGCAAACTGGCATTGCGTCCTCTGGCACTATGAACGATGGTCAGCAGGGAAGAAGCTTACAGCCCAGTTCCAGTTTGGTTTCTCGGTATCTTGCGCCCAAGGTGTGTGGTGTCTCCAGCAATACAGCCTTATCAACTAATTGTGATGAACAATCAAGAAGAATGACAAGAGCCTGTATTGTGTAGGGAGCCTCTGGGATCTCTCCAATCAACAACATAAAAGGAAGTATCACATGTGGCATGAGATTTTTGTGTAATAATCCATGACTATTAGGCACAGGCTTCTACTGTTTTGTTTTGACAAGTACTAAGAGAGGTTTCAGAATTGGAGGAACACAGAGGAGAAACTAATCACTATGAAATAATGTTAATTTTTTAATTGTTTTTTTTCTAATAATGAGACCAAACCCAGCCCATTGTATTTGCTAGGCAAGCACTCTACTACTGAGCTAAATCCCCAACCCAAGAAATGTTAATTAAAAATAAGAAAGTTAACTTTATAGATTTTTTGTGTTATTTTTATTCACCGAGCTTTATGCTTTTTTGAACATATGAATATGCATAAATCCAAAGTGAAACTTATGCATTTTAATGCCAACATCAATCCCTAAATTTACCAAAGGCATTTAGAGACAGTAGGAAACCAGATTTTTATGCTTTGTTGTTAGAGTTCAGCTTTCTTACCTGTACAATTAAGTGCTTAACAGACTTTATTTCTCTTTTCTATTAATGTTAGTTTTTTTTCATTGACTCCCTTTTTATGAGTTGTAAGCATAAATATATAGACTTTCTGTCTATTAGAAAGTATTTTTGTATGTTATCTACTTACATATATATTATCTCTCTCTATAAACATACTTCTCTCTTTTTTTGAGACAGAGTTTGTGGTTTTTAAACTCGTGTACACTCCATTCACCCTTGCTCTTCCCTTTACCTGAAACGCTCCTTCTTTTCCTTCAAGCCTGTGCACAAGTGTAAGAAAGAGGGACTTTCTTGTCCGCCCTTCTGAAGCAGCAGCAGAAGCTCTCCATCCTGGTTCCTTTCTTCATCGTCTTTTTTTCATTTTACTGCCTTACAAAACCATTACATAGTAGCAGATTTTTCAAAAGTAATGATAGTGTTTGAAATTTTGTAATTTTTCTCTTTTGTGGCAGTTAAGAGTTGTAAGTAATCCACAGCATCTCTGGAGGTTGCAATTATATGCATAGAGAAAAAGGATGCTGCGGAAGGATGGTTGAAGAAAAAGGAGTTGACTTTCTATGCATTTCCTCACTAGTCATGTGCTAGAATACAAGGTAGAGAATGATTTTTTGTTAAGACCTGCCCAGTACCGTGGGAAAAAATAACTAGAATTCTAGATCAGAAGTTGTGGATGTTTACCGTGGGTGTTTATTTTGAGAAAAGTCTGGTTTCATTCATGCCCAGTCACTATTAAGTTTCTACTATGTTCCACTACTAAGTTCTAGACAACCTCCAAACCCTTAAGGGAGAGTCTGGAGAAATATATAATTTTAGAAAAAAAAAGTATATGATGTGATATGATATGATATGATATGATATGAGGTATATTGACCTGAGTGAAGTGATGATGTAGCATCCTCTAGGATCCCTAGAGGGAGAATGCGCTAGTCAGAGAGAACTGTCTGTGTGAAGATCCTGTGGGAGTAACATTATAAGGACAGAGCAGGTTGTATATATGTGTGTTCTTAAACACACACACATAACACTAATGAAAGAAAAAGAGGCCATGAATTTGAAAGAGAGCAAGGGGCTTGAAGGGAGGAGAGGGAAGGGGGAAATGATTTAATTATAATGTTAAAAAAACATTAAAAGTTTAAAAATTGTAAGGTGGGTAAAAGGGTTCATATGGGACAGCGGTTTTCAACCTGTAGGTCGTGACCCCTTTTGGCAAACCCCCCAAAATATTTACATTTTGATTCATAACAGTAGCAAAATTACAGTTATGAAGTAGCAACAAAAATATTTTATGGCTGGGGGTCACGACAACATGAGGAACTGTATTAAAGAGTCACAGCGTTAGGAAGGTTGGGGACCACTGCTCTAGGATACAGTCGGGCCAGTCAGACCGAAGCAGTTGGACGTTAAGAGTGCTGGAGCTAGAGAAGGGAATCCAGTGTGACAAGGCGTCGTAATGCTTTAGGATTTAAAGAGACTTTGGGTTTTTGTAATTCTATGATTCTGAGCCATGAGCTACAAATTGTGATTAGCAATAGGCCTGTAAAAATGGATGAACAGGGCCAGAGAGATGGATCAGCAGTTAAAAGTACTGGCTGCCTTTCCAGGTGACCAGGTTCACTCCAGAACCCACATGGCAACTCACAACCATCTCTAATTCCAGTTCCAGGGGAAATCTTGTGCCCTCTTCTGGTCTTCACAGGTACTGCATGCATATATTGCAGAGACACATCATGTAGGCAAAACACCCATACACATAAAATAAAAATAAAATCTCAAAAAATGTGTTGATACATGTACACATTGAAGATAATAATCATTTCATAGAGGTTCCTCTTTTTCTGTTGTGGTGGTGGTAGTGTTGTATTGTGTTGGTTCTAGTGGAAACTATAATTCATATAATTGGTTGATAGTTTTTAAAAACATGTTCATGATCACTAATTTAGTCTAATCCCCAAATTTAAAGATAAAGAAACTAAGCTGAGATACACTTAAAGGCAATATGTCTTTTGCCTCTTTGTAGCATTCTTGCTGCTTAGCATTCCCTATGCTCAGCTGATCCCATACTGAATTAGTTTGGGTTTCTTTCTTTCTTTCTTTCTTTTTTCAGTTTGGGTTCCTTAATGAAAGAAAGGAGTTAAAAAGATTTAGTCAGCCCTTAAAAAAAGAAAGAAAGAAAATTCAAGCAACACCAAATGAACTCAGCAGGTTGCATTTATACATTTATTTGTATATATGTGCATGTGTATGTATGTGATAGTAATTAAAAAAATAGGCCATAAATTTGAAGGGTAGGATATAAGAGGGATTTAGAGAGAGGAGAGGGAGGGAAAAGTTACATAATTATATTTTAAATTAAAAAAAAAAGCTTTAGTGCTGTACCAGCAAATGCCCACTTCAATTGTTTTACCATCCTCTTCCCTCCTGTTCTAGTTCCCTTTTATATTCCTCTTTTATTTTTTAATATCCTGTTTCTATAGGTAAGAAAAATATCCAAAGTGCAAAGATGAGAAAGGGAGAGATACAGATGTCCAAAACCCAGAAGAGAAAACGGAGAGGCTTCTGAGTCTGAGAAAGAAATAGAGGTGTGTGCCCCTTCCAGTCACCCCTGCCCTGCCTGAAATCCCTCTGCCCTTTCTAGGCCTGAGGCTCTCAGGAGGGCAGAGTTGCACCAATTTCTGATCAGAACCATTGGGGGACTTCCTTGTGTGTTGTGTGTCGTGTCTTCGTCTCTCGGGGGATTGAGACAAGCTCCGGAGAGCAGGGTTACTTCCTGTTTTCTACATGCTCCTTAAAAGACCATCCTAATTACTGTCTCTATGTGTTATAGCTAAATTCTTATGAGCACAGATTTAAAAGCCATATCTTACCTTTCAAGGAGCTTGATAAAATGAATACAAGAGGTGAAAAAGTATTTACACACACACACACAATTACATCTGTATACCACGAGGAAGTCATTCTTGAAATAGCTAATAGAACTTCTCTTTTTCAATTGTTTTCTTCTCATATAATCCATTTAGATGTTAGGAAGCTGGTGAGGAGAGTTGACTGTTATTCACCTTCCATGACAGTAGGTGTTGGAGCCTGATAATTTTACCAGTGGTAAAAAAAACAAGACTTCAGACTTACTTGATAATAACCTGAGGAAATGACAGAAAAAAAATCAGATTAGGTCTTTTTTTTTTTTTTTTTTTTTTAATGTGAGGGATTAGGGATTGTTGACCTCACCTGGCATGAAGGTAATATTAGAACCAAAAGACAACCTCTCTAACTTCGGAATCAGAAAACGGGAAGGAGCCTGTTGCTTTTCATGGTTGCTATCTGTCAGCTGTCAAGTGCTTAGTGGTGTTTGCGGCTCTTTGTGTAGGAATGTTGAGGCTTTTGTGAACACTCCAGGTGATGCAGCCTACAGTGAAGCCCTGGTTGAGGTTTTTTGTTGTTGTTTTGTTTTGTTTTTAGAGCTCTATATTATTTCTAAGGTGCCATAGTTAGGGCCCAGGTGGTTAACTTTTAATTTTCTTTAAATCTAGGGAGTGACTCTTCAGCTTTCAAAAAGCTGTAAAATGAAGTTTATTTTGAAAACCTTCAATTTCTAGAAGATATGAGTGACATACTCTGTTGGGTTTCTTGTTTTTGTTTTTGTACAAAAATTCATGATTCACATGGCGCCACTTGACTAGGCCCTTTGCAGACCTTCTATGATTTAGCTCATAACTGTGGGACTAAATTGACGAGTGTGGAGTGCTTGTGTAACCCAGATATGGTGACATGTTGTAACCATAGTGAGCACTAGGTGGCACGCCTCCATCACTGGATGGTGTACTCTCAGGCTAGATGTCCTTTCTGGATTGTCTTCAGTGCTTATTAATTTTATTCATATTGGTGTGCCATTCAGACACCATCCTTATAGAAATCAGGAGTGCACAGCATCACAGGTCATGTCTCATAAAGTGAAAGATAAACTTGTTCTTCTCAAATTAAAAAAATGTAAATGATGAATTCTTCTGTTGGATTAAACTTGAAAATGGCATTTTTGGAATCTGTTATGCCAGCAAAATGTTTGACTTACTAAAAAAAACAGTAAGGCTCAAACATAAAATAATATCTGAGTTATGTGGGACAATCTAGGCAAATGCTTGGAGGAAATACTGTCCTCCCACGTACCTCTGCGGGTAAACTCTGGTAGTCAGCATCACTGACACTTGCTGCTGTACACACGGCCTTTATCACTGTATAGAGGGGTGTGCGAGCTTACAGCCACTTGATCCCTGTCAGTTTACCATCAACACACTGTTTTCACCAAGAATGAGAATTCAGTGTCCTCCCGCTCCTGCCAAAAACGCAAATAGAGTTATTAGTGACTAGTTGCTAATCTGGAGTGGTGATAGTTACCGCTCGTGAAAATCCACGTGTGCATTTGCAAATCCACGTGTGCATTTGCAAATCCATATGTGTATTTGGTTTCTGCAGCATTTGGCACATGAAAGAAAGGGAAGAAAACCACAACCCCAGAACCGGTCTCCTTCTCAGATCTGTCTTTATTGCTGCACCTGATGATGTTTCCTGCTGTGCACATACTTGCAGTGGGCACTACAGGATTGGGGGTGAGCTACAGGTACCTCCATGTACTACTCATTTTCTAATCAATGGACACAAAATGTTCTGAGAAGAGCACAGCCTTCTCTCTATGTACAGACTTTAAACATTGTCAGTGACACTGCTTGACCCCAGAGACAAAGACAGGGTGTTCTGGGTTGGGTTGAACTTCCTGAAAGTGTCAAGGCCAGTTTCAGCACCACAGTGGAGACAGGTTCCCTTCTTGTTGTATCGGCCATTCTTATTCCAGCTTCCCATTGTCATTCCTTTTTGTTTCTTGAACTTGACAGACTCTATCTTCCCCGTCATAGCTTCATACTTTTTATCCCTCTAGATTATTTTCCTCCTGGGTTTCTGCATGACTGGCTTCCCTTTGTCTTTATCTTATAAAGAGACCTTAAATGTTTATCCTAGTTGAAGACTGGTTCTTTACCTCTCTTTACCTAAAATTTAACACATATACTTATTTATTCCTTGTCCGTATAGCACTTATTATGGAAAATATTATATCACTTGATTTTTACAGTCTATGCAAAGATGAGGAGAGATAGAAAACTAGTAAGTATGGTCGATATTAATAGGGCCCTCCCTGTCCGTTGTAAACGTCCTAAGTGTCTGTTGTTGTGCATGGCAAAGAGAAGCCATTAATATTCATTAAGCAAGTGAAAAACTGAGTAAGTTCAACCTTTAAAATGCCTAGCTTTCCCTTTGTGATTACCAGTGCATAACTTCTGCTTTTCAAATTTATTCATATATTTATTAAAAAGGTATTCAGTTTCATTTTCTATCTTCTGTGGGTTTATGTAGTCCTTCCAGATGCATCGTGAGTCACAGACTCCTTAGCAGGGGGAATATACAATGAGCACTAAATACCAAGTCTGCTGCCTTTCAAAGTACTGAGTGCTCTAGGGAAAATGAGGGATGGGTGTTATGAGCAGTGAGTGGCGGATACGGATACATTTCCGGAAAGTGGCCAGGGTCACTCCTGCAGGGAAGATGACAGTGGAGCAAGGATTTGAGGATGAGAAGGAATGAGCCAAGGAGAGTCAGAGGGGGTCCCAGGAGAGCCAGTGGAAAGGCTCAGGTGAATACTTCAGGTGGCTAGGGTAAAGTAATCAAGAGTGGCCACTCTGAAAGGTCATCTCAGACAGGTATTTAGAAGACAGATCTACAGAAGTGGAGATATTCTGTATTCGTACAACAGAATACTTAATATTCCAATAGAGTAAATTGACTGAATGCATGCTCTGTTAAAGTGCCAGACAGTATTTTTGCGGAAATTGACAAGCTCATTCTAAATTTGATATGGTAACATGAAGGACTCAAGACAGTGTGTACGAGTGTGCGCATGAGTGTATGTGAGGAGGCCACATACTGGATATATTTGATTTATTTTCTGCCTTACTTTTTGGGGTAGTGTCTATCTTTCACTGAACCTGGAACTCACAAAAGGCTAAGTTGGTTGGCTAGCGAGCTTCAGAGATCTAGATTCTAGCGAGTGCTAGAATTGTAGGTATGTGCTGCCATACCCGGTTCTTTTATATCTGTACTAGGCACCAAGCTCAGGTTTTCATGCTTGCCTATTAAACATTTAACAACTGAGCTATCTCCTCAGCCCCAGCCAAGACAATTTTTTTTAAAGATATGAAATTGGAAGACTTGCCTTTCCTGATTCAAAGGTATGAAGTTTCATTGGAACTAGACAGTGTGGTGGAGCATAGGGATAGACTTACTGAGGAGTGGAACAGAGTTCAGAGCACAGAGGTAAACTCTTGGTAATAAGTTGATTTGTGATCAAAATGCTAGCACCATTCAGTGAGGAAAAAGTAGTGTTTGCAACAGGTATTGCTGGAACAATTGAATACTTGCATTACAAGGATCAATTTAGACTCTTATATCATACATGAAAAGTAGCTCCAAAAAAAACCCCCAGAAAACAGAGACCCATATATAAAACCCCAAATCAGAAATCTCTTAGAATGAAGTATAGGTCTACATCCCTGTAATATTGGTGAAATGTTCTAGAACTGCACATCTGAACCAGGGAGGGCTTGTGAGTATCATTTCCACATCCTGGCTGGGTGTGAAAGACTGCATGGAAGAATGAGAATAAGACACAGGCAGAGTTAGGGAAACTGGCAGAGCAGCTGCAGGCAGCAGGATTTGGGGCTAGCAGCAGCAGGGAGCGGTTAGGGACTTCTCAGGACAGGATGAGAGTGGCTGAGATCAGCTATGGTGCAGGGGCTGACCGGAGCCATGAGCTTCAGAGGAGCTCAGCAACTAAATGTGATCTGAGAAAATAAACATCTTACCCCCAGTGCTCCTCCTTGATTTTCAGCCATCCCCTGGTAGCAAATCCATGTGAACGATGCAAGATAAAGGAGTCCTTTGGTGAAGTCCATGTAGGTCACTGCCCAGGCCCAGTGCAGACTGCAGAAATCTGATTGAGGGCCTGGAGGGACACATGGAAAATATCCAGCACATACATTTCCAGGTGTGGTTAAAGAGAGGCATACCTTTCCCCCAGTGTGCTTATGACCTTGACAATTGCGAAGCTTAGAGATAGCATTTATATTGGTATTTTCTTTGTATCACATGCTTTATGGTTGAACTGGAGTCAGTTCTGTAAATGGATATTGAGTATAAATAGCATATAATCACTTTAGAGTTATTTGCTACATATGTCTAGATCCAGCGTTTCTGTTTTGTCTCAGATCCATTTCTCTTCTCAGAGTTGTGCTAGATTGATGACAGCATTCCCTAAGGGTAGCCCTTGTCCCTGGCGGTACCTAACCCCACATCAACTGTGTTCCCTAAGGTGCTAGCCAGGGAACATAGGTAAGGGGGGAATGATCTTTAGATTCTGTCGGAAATACATAGCAAAATGTTACAAATACTAGTTTTCAGCCTTGAAAATACTAAATATTTGATTTGTGCCATTTTACCAAGATCTATCTCTCACACGTGTATTTACTTCTTTAGACGTTTATTTTAGTATTTATTTGATGTTTTAAAGGTCTCAGAACTACAAATGTCACTAAAGACTTTTAAAAGAAATAAATGATAGTCACTATCTTCTAAAAGCCTATAATCTGGTTATAAAGAGAATTTTAATTGCTCAGGCATACCAGATGACAAGCCTGTGTTACACTGTGGGAAATTCATCTGTCCCACAAGGAGACAAGGGTCCTTGTAAAGCAGGCTGTGTTATAAGTCTGAAAGCTCCGCCAAGTCACTTATCTGCACTTCTGCTTCCTCATTGTTAATGTCCCTTTGATGCCTGGGCCTCTGAAAATCAAATCACAAGTCCAGAAATAACAACTGGCTGGAGTTGCTGTGGGAAGACTTCACAGTAATTGTGTTTGCTTTAAGATGTCCAAAGCAGAGTTTGCCCTTGATTTTCGGAGAGGTTTCCTTTAATAGGAGAGTGTGGGACATCGATTTTTCACATGGCAGTAGTCTCAGAAGTCGAGATTTTTTTTTTTTTTAATTTAAGATAGGGCTCAAGAATAAGAAGTTTTAAAAACAAAACCCCTTTCTGGAAGGGTGCTTACTGTGGCCATGGTTCTTTTGGCTTTTCTTCACTCTACCCTTGAAGAAGTATAAACATGGATAAAGTGGATGTGTGTTCCTTAAGATCATGTTTGGGGGAAACACATGAGGGTCTGGTTTCTGTCTTTTCTAGACAGTAGTCTTGGTAGATAGCCCAAGCCTGGAAGTCCCTGTGCAGCCCAGGCTGGCCCTGAACTTGTGATTGGATTGCCTCTGCCTTCAGAGTACTGGGTTTACAAGTGTAAGCCACGCCATTTGGTGGTGTTGCTGTCGTGCATTTGTTGTCAAGCTTCCCGGGTGTTTGGATTTTAGGAGTGGATTTTGTAAAGGACAATTATAAAACAAGTTATTGCTTAAAATCCAGCTTGGTTGATGCGTTTCCATTTCTAATGCTTATCGAGCACTGTATCTAAGCAGAGCCCTAGGAACTGCTGGCTTGGTTGCCTGCCGGGTCTGGTATTACATTTTTAATGACCCACTGTATTCTCGGAATGTTCAAGGCAAAATGAAGTTTGTTCTTTGGCAACCACTTTTTACTCTCCCTTACTGGAAGCAGCTGGCTTGAGGTGGCAGGTCTCAGGTGCAGTGACTTCTGATGCAGCTGGGTAAAGTCACTCAGGGCGGTTACAGGCACACAGCCTCAGACTAGTTTAATAGCCTGTTGTAAATTTTATTACCTCAAAGTTTAATGAAGTCACAAGATAATGGTTAGGTCAGATTAAGAGCAGGTGCTGACCACAAAAATGCAGATTCTGAAAATCCAATTTTAGTTAGTTCAAGACATTTCTCTATGATGTAGTGTATATGATATAAACCAGAAGCATTTATGTATGAGCCCAAATGTTTTGCTGCCTCTTGTGAAATATTTTTACTTGAAATAGAACAATAAATGCTGATGTGTACATTCAGTGCTGTGTTAGACTTGTGTCTGAGAGCATGAGTTTTGTTGCTGGGTGGCTGTTTTGCTCTAATGGCGAATTAAGGTGACAGGATGTAGTTGCCAGTACTAAAGATGTAAGTTTAGTGTGTGTCGATGACCTAGTCTGACTTTTCTTGGAGGCCTCTTATCACCATTCCTTTCCTTTTTTTTTTTTAAAGTACATTAATTTATTTCAGTGTGTGTGTGTGTGGGGGGGTATGTAGTTGTGTAGAGAACAACTCTGTAGAGTCAGTTCTCTTTTTCTACTATGCGGGTCCTGGAGCTCAAACTCAGTTC
This sequence comes from Lophiomys imhausi, assembly GCA_907164525.1. Taxonomy (NCBI): domain Eukaryota; kingdom Metazoa; phylum Chordata; class Mammalia; order Rodentia; family Muridae; genus Lophiomys; species Lophiomys imhausi. Next base: position 334,809 of record CAJQZJ010006034.1, on the reverse strand, counting down.
AGGCCTTGCTGGCAAGCTCCCTAGGCACTCACCCACCATTTCCCGGTTCTTGGGGGGCTGTGGAATCATCCTCTGTGAAGGAAAACCCATACTGCCCCATACTGCTGTGTGGATAACCTGAAGTCTCATTCCGGTGCCTGACGGGAAGTGCCGCTCCTTCACACTCCTGGCTTCCTTACAGTGCTGGACTATAAGGATTTATTTATGTGTGTGGGTACCTTGGTATTGATGTCTCTTTTTTTTTTTTTTTTTTTTTTTTTTTTTTTGTTTTTCGAGACAGGGTTTCCTCTGTGTAACAGCCCTGGCTGTCCTGGAACTCACTCTGTAGACCAGGCTGGCCTCGAACTCACAGAGATCCGCCTGCGTCTGCCTCCCGAGTGCTGGGATTTAAGGAGTGTGCCACCACACCTGGCCGATATTGAAGTCTTAATTTCAGGAATTGCTTCTTAGAATTCAGAGTTTGCCATAGAATTGTCTATAATGAAAGAAATTGATGTATGTTTTTGGAATGAGTGATGATTACATGAATTCAGTATCCAGTTAAATATGGTCTGTATTTGAGCTAAAAGAGATAAAATTGACATTGAGTTCAGAAGACACTGAAACAAAAGATTTGGAGGCAGAACAGTAAACTTAATTTCTAAATTATTTTAATCTCACTTTTCTATTGGAAAATATGAACTTGGAATTATGTATAAAGTTATTAGTATACATTATTATTAATTTATTACATATGTTATAAATTATGTGTAGTAATAAAATTCTAATGAGCTAGATAAAACTAATAGAGATAGAAATATTGATATCTTTGTTCCGCCTTCAGCAGGAGATCCAGTAGTCCCATATTATTGGGATAGAAAGGTCATTTTGTCTGGTACTTCTCAGTACCATTATTAACTTTTTCTGTGTACTTTCTTATTCTGGAAAATGACAACTTATTAGGGCTACCATAGAATTGTGAATTAGTATATGCCAAAATATACAGTGCCACTTCTTTTATCATAAGGGCTCAGAGTTGCTGTCATTATTGAGGGTAGTGGAAACTTCTTGAGAATGTTCAAGAAATTTTTAAAATAATTTTGAACCTTGGCAATGCATTTTTAAGTTAATCAGTTAAGTCTAAGCTCCTCCAGCCGTCTTATTCAGCTTTATAAACATTTTCAGCTCTTATCCTGTAGAGCCAGTCAATCATATTTGCGTGTAAGTGGCTTTCAGTATTTCTCTTTTAACAATGACCCTTTGCATTTATATAACTATTAAATGTGCAAGCAGCAGCATTAATTAATCAATTAACCATCTGTCCTGCTCTCAGGAAATAGAAGTGTAGCATTGTGTCGGGCATATATTAGATGATAGGCATGTAACTTCACTGAGTTTTAACAAATGAATTTCTTTGAAAAACAGGTTATTTAGAGTAGTGCTCTTGGTTACTGTTGTGAGGTCAAAAATTCCAAAGTGTTGTTCCTCCAGATACATACTTTAGTAACTGTTTGTGCTGTGTAATAGAATTCCGTGCCAGTACGTCCTTCAAGATGAAGTAAAGACATTTCCAAACATCCACTGTACTTTTAAACTCACATTACATACCACGTTACTTACTGTTTGTACTAAATTTTGCATTTTTTATACATGTCTTCCTATCCATTGAACTATTTTTCATCTCCTAGATTCATATAATTTTGCATCAAATTTAAGCAGTGATGTGCTTCATAATGCCATTTTTCTTAATTCAGGCATATCGTGTCCTTAAAGTATATTCATTCCCATTGTCTTTTCTTGTCTCTCTTTTTGCACTCCCACTTTTTCTGTTCCCAGATAGTTCCCTTTCTACTTTGACATAGTGTGTGTGTGTGTGTGTGTGTGTGTGTGTGTGTGTGTGTGTGTGTG
>CAJQZJ010006034.1:250721-332912 GCA_907164525.1 Lophiomys imhausi | reverse complement strand
TGTGTGTGTGTGTGTGTGTGTGTGTGTGTGTGTGTGTGTGTGTGTGTCTAAACTCTACTTATAAAAGAAAACATGCAATATTTGTCTTTATGTTTCTTGCTTATTTTCATGTAATGTTCTCTGGACCCACCCACCAAACAACATAATTTTACTGTTCTCTATAGTTGAATAAAACTCCATTGTATATATATACTTCGTTTTGCTTATTGGTTTATTTGTTGAGGGACACTAGACTGAATTGATCAATTGGCTATTGTAAATAATACCAATAAACATGTATCTGTTTGCTTGTTTACTTGTTTTCTGTTTTGTTTTTTGGACAAGGGGTGGCTCTGTGGCCTTGGTTGACCTGGAACTTGCTCTGTAGACAAGGCTAGCCTCTAACTCACAGAAATCCTCCTGTGTCTGCCTCCGGATTGCTGGGATTAAAGGCTTGCATCACCACTCCTAGCAGATTAGGTATTTCTGTAGTATGCTGATTTAGATTCCTTTGTGTGTATTATCAAGAATGATATCTTAAATAACATTGCCAGAAGCATTGAAAGTAACCTCATCAGGGCCATTCTTTCTAGGATGGAGGCCAAACTGATTGTTCATATTTAGTGATTGCTGATTTCTTACAAGTATATCCTGTTTTCTCCAGAGTTCTATGTAGGCAGACTCCCTTTTTGTCTTCCTTCCCTGTTGCTGTCTTGGCTCATTAAGTACCCTTCACTCTTATTTTCTTTTTTCCTTTTTGTTTCACTGCTTTTGGTCTGGACAAAGTATTGATTTTTGGTATCAGACACACCTTTGAAAGTCCAAGTCTGGCTTTGAGCAGCTGAGTAGGCACTCAACTGCTGTTTTTTCATAGGGAGTGGCCACTCCTTACATATGGAATAGGGAAAAGCATATGGAATTTTTATTAGGGATTCTGTAACATCCGAAATTGTAGGTATGTTTTGAGGATTATTAGCTATATACATATAAAACCTGGCTGTTGTAATGTTAGTTGATGTCATTCCATCTCACCCCCACACGTAATTAATCAAATTTAATATTTGATTTTAATCACTTGGAGAAATAAACATGATTTTAAAAGACTTGCTAAAATAGTAGTAGTTCAGAGAACACCAAGTACCCTAATAAAAGCAACCAAGTATAAGCAGTGGATCTCACTAATTTATGAAAGCTAGTGGTAGTTGGTACCCTTACAATAATAACCCTCTTCCCTCCCTCCTTCCCTTGATTGCATTTATAAGGCTGTGCCCTTAAGAGGGATGCTGTCAGTATGTTGTTAAACTATTCAGAATATCAAGCCCTGCAAAAGCATATGGAGTTTTTATTAGGGATTCTGTCACATCAGAAAAGTGTATTGACACAACTTGTCTTAAGAAATTTTATAATTTATAATGGCTAACTTAAGAGAGTGAGAATTAATCTTCCCCAGGGATGAGCTCCTTAATTGGTTATCCAATGCCAAGTGGTCAGCCCGGAAATCATATACATTACAAGGAACACTGAATGAACTCAGCACATTGTGTTCATATATATATATATATATATATATATATATATGTGTGTGTGTGTGTGTGTGTGTGTGTGTGTGTGTGTGTGTGTAACAATAGTAACAATAGTAATTAAAGAAAAAGGATACAATTTGAGAATGATTGGGGAGAGTTTGGAGGGAAGAAGAATGATGTAATGTTTTAATTAAAAACTAAATAACTTGGAATGCAATGATTCCTTAAGATTTTACTTTGTGAGCCATTAAGTGGAAAATCCAGTAATTTATTTGTAAAGAATTTTCTGTGTTTTATTTTTGATACCAGAAATCCTTGAACAAATGCTTTCTCATCTGTACGCATTTATTCCTTTTAAATAAAATATAAGTCATTTTGTCATAAGCCTTGATAGAGTCCTTAGATTCCTGTTTGGCTCTGCAAACTTAACTCTAATTATTTTTTAGTTTTAGAGTAGCTGTGTGGCATTAGGCCGTCTGTTTTAGACAAATACACTGCTAGTAAGTGCAGTGTGTACTATGACTTTAAATGTGTGCTGGGCATAGTGGCATCCTTTTGGAACCCAGCACCTAGAAGGTGGAGGCAAAGACAGTCAGCAGTCCTGCCCTTGGCCATATGACTTAAGCTATATGAGGCCCTATATCTAAAGAGTAAAATAAAATTTAAAATCCATAAAACAAAATTACATTAACTATGTGAATGTGAAGGCTTTGCTATTTTCATAACACCTTTGATTTCTGTGCAGAGCCAAAACAGCACTTAATTTCTCACAGCTATCCTTTATTAATAGTAATTTCATATTGATTAGTGTCATTAATGATTTTTCGATAGTGCCTTGCCTAAATTGAAAGTTCAAATTATAAAGCAAATTATTATATAAGCAATGGAATTATAATAGTTAAAAAGAAAATTGCTACCCACTTTTCTGACAAAATATCTACAGTTGTCTGAGCTTCTCCCAGATGCACAGAGCCTTCTTCAGTTTACTTGTCACTGCGTGTACTCTAACCCACAACCTCCCAGGATCTTATGCTGATGGGACATAATTAATACACAGCTGGTGTGTATGCAGGAAGTAGCAAACAGCTGGAATCTCAGGTGAGGCTCTGAGACCTCCTCATATCTCCTTCAGTGAGGAACATCCACAGTTCTCATGATGCCTGAGTAATCCCAGATGACTGGTATAGGGCTGTTACATGGGAGCCCAGGGTTCCATAACCACCCTGCTTCTCATTTAGCCTCTTTAAGAAACAGGCTTAGCTAGTGAGTGAGCCTGAGTTTAATTCCACCACCACCCAAAACAATTTAAAACACCAGAATATTTTTGACCCAATGTAAAGTTTGAATATCCTCTATAAAGTATTTCTGAGAAAAACTGAAATATTCAGTGAAGATGGAATGAGAGATTGTTCCTGTGGCCAGCCAGCACATTATGGAAAAAGCTCAAGGTATCGATCAAAATGTCCCACTAGAGTCAGTTTCTGCCTGAGTTCGCCTGCAAGGCCAGAACTGTGGAGGACCTATGGAATGCAAAGTGCAGTTTCTGGTTTTGGCTCAGTTGACAAGCTTTGTGATGTTATGCTGGTCATGTATATTCTCTGGAACCCAATTCCTTTATCTATGAAATGAAGGGTTTAAACAAAACAACATCAAACGTTGATGCTACTTAGAAAATGAGAAATCATATTTTTTGATAGACTTGGCGGAATGAGGTTGAAAAGTAAAATTGAAAAATTTTGAAAATGAGTATGCTCTGGGAGTATGTGTGTGTGTGTGTGTGTGTGTGTGTGTGTACACGTGTGTGCGAGAGAGACAGAGATCAAGCTCTCTTAATTTCTGTTGTTTTCATAGAATATGTGAGGCTGGGTAACTTACAAATAAAATATATTTATTTGGCGTATTATTCTGAAGGGTGAGAATTTGAAAAACATCCCACAAGCATCTTTGTTCCATAGTGGACAGTCAAACAAAGAGGATGAGAGGGACAACCTTTTGTAACAAGTCACTCCCGCTGAGTCATTAATCGGAGTGGAGTCTCTTTAATATACAACCAGTGAAGATCTCTTAATGCTCTAACACTACTATTGTCACAGTGGAAATTAACTTCTGAAAAGTGTTTGGAAGGGACATGCAAACCTTAGAGAAGCCCAGCTTTTTCCAAGTCTAGATGTACTGTCCTCATATTCCCCAATGCATGCAAGACTCAAGTAGGGGCAAAAGGAAATCAGTATGTAGAATTTAAGCCAAGTTTGAATACAGTTTATACTCGAGCATTTCCTTACTTCATAGAGGGAGCAGTGTGGCTTGGGAATTATTTTTCTGCATCTATGAGTAGCAATTCCATGATTGTTGTTATGGTTTTCTTTTCTTTCTTTTTTTTTTTAAATTTTATTGAGGTGAACCATGATTATAGAAGAAACTGGCTACTTTTTTCAAGGTGACACAAAATATACTTCTTTGTGTGTAGTTTCTATTGTGAAACTCTAGGTCAAAACTCCAAAAGGTCATACCTAAGAGTTTAGGTATGCAACTTTTGGAAATAGTGGAAATCATTCTTGTTTTTCTGTTTGGTGCTTACTTGTCAGAGAGTGATGAACAGAAGCCTATCTTGCTTCTGTTTCTCAGGGGTGAACACTTTCTCCTACTGTTTTTACAAAATGATACTGCTGAAATTACTCAGAGAAGAGACATTTAATATGCTAGAGCAATACTCTAAACTTGCTAAATTCCCAAGATTAGGGCATTAGAACTTCTAATGGAATCTCTTAATAGCTTATTGATAGTTTTTAAGTAAACTTGACTTCAGAATAACTATGGTTTGTTAAAGTAGTAAGAGCAGGAATTCATGTTCTAAAGATTGCTGATTGAAATAGGACAATTGAATGGCCATGAAACAAAGATTAAGCTCACCTTTGAAATATCAAAGGGTATTTAATCAGAACTAGCAGGACAAATTTCTGGGCAAAGAAGAATAGTTCAGTATAACAGATTTGTTTGTGTAAATTCTCATTTTCTCTTTTTATGACTTACATAAGAGTGCTTATATGATAATGAGAAAACTCTTTTCTTTTTCTTCACAGAATCAGACTGAGAGATTCGCTTTCCTTACAGAGTGGTATGATCCAAATGCCTCGCTGCTCCGACGTTATGAGCTTCTGTTTTACCCTGCAGACGGATCTGTTGAAATGGTAAGTGAGGGCTAGAAAAATGGCTCAGTATGTGTTTGCTGTGCTAGCACGAGGACCTGAGTCTGAGGCTCAGCAGCCCAGTAGAAAGTCAGGCATGGCGATGCCTTTGTGTCATCCAAACACTGTGAAAGCAGAGATTGGGCTTGCTGGCTAGATGGGCTAGCTGAATCATAAGCCCCAGGTTCAGTGAGAAGTCCTGTCTCAAATTGTAAGGTGAGCTAAGTGTGGTGGTGCATATCTTTAATCTGGCATTCAGGAGGCAGAGGCTGGTGGATCTCCACATTTGAGGCCAGCCTGCTCAACAGAGCAAGTTTCAGAATAGCCAGGGCTACACAGAGAAACCCTGTTTCAAAAAAGGAAAGAAAGAAAAAGAAAAAAGCAAAGCAAAACAAAACAAAAAATACATAGCAAGTTCTAGGCCAGCCAGGTCTACATAGTGAAACTGTCTTCAAAAAACAAAACAAAAACAAAAGTCGCTCTCACTCAAAAAGTCAAAACAAACAAATAAAAGTAAGGTGTATAGCTCCTGAGAACAAGACCTGAAGTTCACCTTTGGCTTCCATGCATGTGCATGGAAGTCCACTCACCCATGGGAGCCCACACACTGATAAATAACCTTTGTTTGCTTAAAAGTTAGCAACGTTATTTCATATGGGATGGGGAGAAGAGTAAGATTGCCTTTTGTATGGTTGATTTTGAAACTGCATTTGAAGATTTTTAAAAAAAATTTTAAATTGGACAGCCAAGGATACACAGAGAAACCCTGTCTCGAAAAACCAAAAAAAAAAAAAAAAATTTAAATTGAAAGTAGATTTTTTTCCATACAATATATTTTGATTACAGTTTTCCCACCCCTAGTAACTTCTAGATCTTCCCCACTTCCCTAGTACACCCTTTCTTTTTCTCTCTCATTGGAATACAAACAGGCATCTAAAAATAATAAAATAAAAACAGATCAGAATATGGCAAAACAAACAGGAAAAAAATCCAAAGAAAAAGCACAAGAAACACATACAGACACCAAGACATTCATATACACAGGTGATGAGCCCATATGATACGCTGATGAAATAATGGCACAAAGTTGTGGAAGCCACCAACTACTATCTGAAGATATGTGTTTATTGGATTTCTTTTTCTTGGTGCTCATTAATATACCAATACAGGAAGATAACTTTGTTCTGGTATTATTTTTTTTCTGAGTTATGTTTTAGACAGGATTTTACCACATAATCCAGACTGGCTTCTTACTTGCAATCCTGTCTCACCTCAAATGTGACTATAAATGTGAACCTTTATACCCGGCCTTGTTGCATATTTCTAACCAAAATATTTTGCAAGATTTTACACTAAAAAATATAGGAACAGTTTAAGCTTGGTGACATTTGGCTATAATTTCAACACTTAAGAGACTGGGGCAAGAGAATCACAAGTTAGAGGTTAGCCTAAGCTGTATAGCAAAACAGACCTAGAGAGATCTCTCATTGGTTAATAATACTGACTGTGAAAGTGTGAAGGTCTGAGCTTGAATATTAAGCACCCACATAGTAGCTGGGCCTTGTTCCATGTGATTATTCCAACATTGAATAGCAGAGATAGGCAGATTCCTGGAGTTCTCTGGCCAGCTAACCTGAGTCAAACAGTAAATTTCAGGTTCACTGAGAGACCCTGGGTCAAGAGAATAAAGTGGGACATGACAGAGGAAGACACTAGACAACCCTCCTTTGGTTCTGTCTTGTATGCACATGGGCATGCTCACCTACATACACACACACATGCATGAACATGCATATAACACACACACACACACACACAGAGAGATAGAAGGATATACAGAGACCCCAAACTGAAGTGGGACAACTGGTGTTTTGGGTTAGTCAATATGTGATAAGTGGTTATAGATAAATGGGTATTATATTCATAATTATTACTATTGAAAGTTGGTATCTGTATAAAAAGGACACTAAAAGTGTTTTTTTCCTTTGGTAATCCTTCATTGGTAATCCCTTTAAAAAAAAAAGTCAATCTATTTGAGATGGAGGGCCTAGAGAGATGGCTCAGTTGAGTGCTTGCTGCTCTTGTAGGTCCCAAGTTTGGGTCCCAGCACCTACGTAACAACTGTAACTTCAGCTCCTGGCAAGCTAACACCCTCTTCTGGCTTCTGCACCTGCACTCACATGTACATACCCACACAGAGAGAGACAGGCACATAAATACACATAATTTAAAGAAAATACAATTTTTAAAATGAGTATTTGGTATTGGAATGTATATGTAAAAATAAGAACTGTGAGAATCTGACAGTCTCTGTGGCTCATAGGTGCTGAGTTACTGAAATAACTTGACTAAAATAACTCTATTCAGGATATTTTAAAGTATATATTTTAATTAGAAATTTTTATTATCACTAGATTGGATTTCAAAATAGAGGTTTATAGTATAAAATATGATTTATATGTGCAGTTAAAAAGTAAAAGGATAAGCCGGGCATAATGGGACATGCCTTTAATCCCAGCACTCGAGAGGCAGAGGCAGGCAGATCTCTGTGAGTTCAAGGACAGCCTGGTCTACAAAGCAAGTCGAGGTCAGCCAGGGCCACACAGAGAAACCCTGTCTCAAAAACCAAAAAGAAAAAAAAAAAAAGTAAAAGGATGTAGCTGTCTTTGGTAGATAAATTGAAAACTGTTTCTTCTGCTCACAGTGAGATTAACATTCTTCATAACTAGTTTCATTGTGTTTGGTTATAGCATGATGTAAAGAACCGTCGCACCTTCTTAAAGCGGACCAAGTATGGGGACCTGCGCGTGGAAGATTTGTTCATAGGCAACAAAGTGAATGTCTTTTCTCGACAACTGGTGCTGATTGACTATGGGGACCAATACACAGCTCGCCAGCTGGGCAGCAGGAAGGAGAAGTAAGAAAGCAATTCTGTCACCTTTTCCATTAAACCATTACATGTGACTCTAATTACTAACTTCTGACTTCCTGTTTCTCCCTCATGTTTTCACACATATTTTTCCAGTGACCGAATATAATGTTGTAACATTTTAAAAATACTTTGCAACTGGTTGTGGGCTTTGTTCCTGATTAGAATGGCAAAGTAATATCTGTAGTCTTGGAAGGTAGTTATCTCGGGGGGGAGAGCTCTTACACATTCTGTCTTTGTTTTGTATTTCTCATTAAAAGCCAAGACTATATGAGCATACATTTTTCTTCCTAAGGATAAGACTCTGGGGAAAAAGGAGGTAATGATGTATGAATCATTGTCATTTCAGAAGACAATGAAGTTATTTCTTGTAAAACTGAAGGCTTTGTGGAGTTGTTCAGTCTTGATGATAAAAGATGGATCGAATTGTTTTCTCAGTTAGATGAACTGGGGAGAAATGCTAGTCAAAGGAATGAGTATAAAGAAAGATACAAAGGCAGGGAATTATGCCTTACATTGAGAAGAACTGTTAATCTGCTTGAGTAAGTTGGTGGCTAAACCTTATAAAGCATAATTTCTAAAATAATGATCTGAATTATGGTAGCAATAGAAATGAAGAGGAAATTAGTGTATGTGATTAATGGAAATGGAGTAATGCAGGCTGGGGATGTAGTTCAGTTGGTAGAATGCTTGTCTAGCGTAGATGAAGCTCTGAAGGTCTGGGTTGGAGCCCCAGCACTGTGTAAAACTGGGGGTGGTGACACATATCTATCATCCTAGCACTTGGGAAATGTAGGCAGGAGGATCAGAAGCTTAAGGTCATCTTAGGTTATATAGGGAGTCTAAGGCCGCTTGGGCTACACATGACCCTACCTCAAAAAAATTAAATAATAATAATAATAATAAAGGTCAGAGACAGTCCAGGTCAAGAAAGGAAGTTTTAGAAACTTCTGGGGTGAGATGGTAGATGAGAAGATGCCTCCAGGTGATACAGCAAATAGAAACAAACCAAAGAGAGAAAGATCAGGAGAACATAAGAAACCACAAAGCAAGAAGCGGCTTGCTTTGGGGAATTTTATTGAGCTACAAAGAATGAAATTCTAACATCTGCAAGAAAGTAAGTACAACTGGAGATCATTATGTTAAGTAAAATAAGCCAAACTAATTACAGATATCATATGCTTTTTTTAAATAAGTGGAATATAGATAGATGGATGGGCGGTAGGTGGAATGATGATAATTAGACAGACAGACAGATAGATGCACAGATAGATACATAGATAGAAACGTACATACATACATACATATATGCATACATAGACAGACAGAGATAGATAGATAGATAGATAGATAGATAGATATAGATAGATAGATAGAATATAGAAAGGGGACAGTGGAGGAGAGAGAAGTGTAAAGACAATAGGGAGTAGGGAATAAGAAAGTATAATAGAGTATATATGTCATAAAAACAGACTTTTGGGGGAAGGGAATGGGTCTAACAAGAAATGAGTCACCATTGGGAAGGGCAGCAGGGTGTAAAAAAAGAACAAAGTATAATGAAAATGTCAGTATGAATCACATTATTTTTATACTACCTACAAATATTTTTTTTTTTTAAGAAAATAAGGTCAGCTATAAAGTGTGGGCAAATAAAAAGGGCAACCCAGTGGGACGGAGTGAGCAGCACACTGCTCCAGTGTGGTTCCCTGGCAAAGTTGGCAGGAAGGTGCTGGGGGCAGGGTGGGACTAAAGCCTTATCTGAATTTCAAGCCAGGTTGAGGAGACACTGCCATTGTCAGGTATACACACATCCCTTTTGTATGTCCCCATTCGTGTATATGTATATATGCATTTTTCTCCATATACGAATGGGGACATACAAAAGGGGACCAACCTGAGGTGGGAGAGAGGATAGGAGTGATAAGAATGTTAGAGCAGTAGAGTTCAGTGATGGGTTTCCATTGCTTTGTGCAATAACTAAAATAAATTTTAGTACCTGAAAAACAAAAAGACACAAGAATTTAAACATAGGAGCCTGGGCAGGACCTGGAAATGATTCTATTCATTGTGTCTTATTCATTTTTGTGTCTTTTGTATCACTGAGAAAATCTCGTTACACATTACAAGTGCCCAATCTGTGTCAGTTGAAAGAATTAATAAATTACAAATTCAAATTTTGGCTCTTTTTTGTATTTCCTCTCTGTCCTCAAGTTATGACTTTTGATCTAGTTGATATGAAAGTTTAACTTGTTTGTCATTAATGTTTATTATTGATCTTCATTAATAGTATTAGCATATCCAATAAGTGTTGAAGACAACACTGATTGATAAAAGACAATGAATATAAAAATGAAAAAAAAAAGAAAAAAAATTGTGATGGAGAGAAGCTAATCTGTCTCTCTTGTTCACAACTGTCCCACAAACATCAAATAAATGAATGGGATTGTGCCATTGGAAATGCCCGGAATAAAAAGACGTATTGTGGTTGTAGCCATTCCTGTCTTCCTCGGCCCCTCCCTCCTACTGCACTTTGCTTGCATTAGTTAGCTAGTTATTCTAACAAATACCGGAGATAAGTCATCTTATAAAGAAAGAGAAAAGGTTACTTTTCCTCGTAGTTTTGGAGCTTTCATTTAATGACTGATTGGCCTCAGTGGTTTGGAGTCTCTGCATTACAACACATTGTGAAGGGATATGGCGTGGTGGAGGAAGCTGTTCACCTCAGGGCTGAAAAGTAACGGAGAAGAGTTGGCTGTCCTAACAGTTCTTATAATTTGTGATCTAAAAACCTCCCAGTACCGCCCCACCTCCACAAACAGCTCTGTCACAGAACTAGAGGCTTGGGAATAAGCCTTTACTCTTGGGCTTTGAAGAACAACTCTCCAGGGTATGGCCCGGCTTTCCCATGAGGTGGATAAACTGTAGCACAGTACCCTCACACCTACCTTTTTATTCTTCTTTCCTTACTGTTCGCCATCTTGATTTTCTTCAGTTTTGAGTGAAAAAGAAACAGAACCAATTGGAGATACAGCTAAAAATCAAGCTTTATAGGGATGGCTCAGTGGGTAAAGGCCGCCAGGTCTTGTGACTTGATTTTGATCCCTGAGATCCATCTGATAGAAGGAATAAACTTAGCCTCTCAGATTATGCCAATTTGTGTGTGTTCCATACTTAGAACAAACATGAACACATTTTGAGACATTTTCATACACGAGCATGTTTATTCCTTTAGGCCCACTGCGTTCAGAGAGGCCGTAGCACAGAGTGGCAACGCCCCTTGCACAGGGTCCACACTGTATTATATAGGGTGTGGTATGGCACACTGCTTGTCCTTCTCACAGACAAGTTTGCTGCCGTTTTGCCTACAGCCTGAAGCCCTTGACAAAGGTTCTTCTTCATGTGAGGATTGTCGCTTTACAGAAATCTGCATCCTGTCTGCACTGGTGAAGGCTGGCCAATCTGTTTTCTCACTGTCTGTTGAGAGGCTAATTTAACGCGTAGACTTTCATATTGTTTTCATTGAAACTGCCCCAATGCATATAATAGTGCTTGTTTCCATGCAAGCAAGGGGATGCAAGCTTGCTGCGCTGAGTGCAGGGCTCTGGTGGAGCCTTTTGGAAGAAGGCTTTCTTTATAGTCACATGTGTTGTAGGGTGAGAGAATATTTGGGGTTTTGGTTCTTAACCTTGTCATGAACAGAAGAACTTATAATTACTTTTGAGTCAATGCTGAAGTGAAAGAATGGTGTGAATATGTGTTAGTCATTGGAGAACAAACACTAAATTCCTAGTATACGTAGTGCAATTTCTTGGATCAGTGCTCTCTATAAAATTATCCTATAATAGATTGACTTCTTAAACATCTGCATTTTCTAACTTGGGTGTTTAAAACACCCACACCCCACCATCCACACACACAGTTTAGGGCTTATGAGATAGGTCAACAGGTGCAGACACATGCTGTGTGACAGAGGACTGGGTTTTTTCCTTGAGACCCACATAATAGAAGAGAGCTGACTTGGGGCTGGAGAGATGGCTCAGCGGTTAAGAGCACTGACTGCTGTTCCAGAGGAGTCAGGTTCAAATCCCACCACCCACATGACAGTTCACAACTGTCTGTGACTCCAAGATCTGATACTCTTAGACAGACATACACGGAGGCAAACACACCAATGCACATAAAATAAATAATTTTTTTTTTTTAAATAGAGAACTGACTCACAAGTTGTCTTCTGGTCTCCATGCACAGCATGTAGAATGCTCATGCATCCACACATGTATAAACAACACACATGAAAATTAAATCAATGTAATAAAGAATTTAAAAAAATAATTTGTTGCCGGGCGGTGGTGGCGCACACCTTTAATCCCAGCACTTGGGAGGCAGAGGCAGGCGGATCTTTGCGAGTTCGAGGCCAGCCTGGTCTACAAAGTGAGTCCAGGACAGCCAGGGCTACATAGAGAAACCTTGTCTTGAAACCCCCCCCCAAAAAAAAATGTTTATTTTATTTTATTTTTTATAGATAAAGTCTTCATATTCTTGGCTGGTCTGAAGTTCTCTATGTAGACCAGGGTGGCCTCAAATTCACAATAGAGATCTACCTCCTCTGCTCCCTGGGTGCTGGAATTAAATGGGTGAGCCACCACAACCAGCCTCTTGCCTTTTAAAAACATGGTTTAGCTAATTTTGATTTCTTTGGAAAAATAGTGATCTGATTTATGTAAGTTTTTAAGAGTTATCATCTTTAATACACTTCCTTATATACTCAATTTGTATGTTAATGGTCTGAATGGTTGTAAAGGAAATGACTGGTTGTAATCATAAATAAAAACTGTAGGACTGTTTTTATTTTCAAATTCATTCTTTATTTCTTTACAGAACATTAGCCCTGATCAAACCAGATGCAATATCAAAAGCTGGAGAAATAATTGAAATGATAAACAAATGTGGATTTACTATAACCAAACTCAGAATGATGACGCTTTCAAGGTAATATGTCGCTCATTTTAATTTATGTAATGTCATTTATCCTTCCCATCATTCTTTGAATAAACAAAAGCAAAAAACAAACAAAAATCCCACAGAACAGCAACAACAAAAACTTTTCATTGCTGGCAAATATAGAATATCATGACAAAAGCAAGACAATAGATAATCAGCTAAACATCTATTAGATCTCTAAGCAATTTGAAGTTGTCAAATTGCATAGCCCTCATTTAATTGTGTTGACTTCTATATCCCCATTTGCTTTCATAACAGTAATTCTTGAGATTATCTCTTCTGTGTAAGAATAATATACTGCATGAAATAATAGATGTGAACATCCAGTGATTTTTGTTAGTTCCTGTTTTCAAAAGGGATGCATTTACAAATGCTCCTTTGGGCTGGAGAGATGGCTCAGTCATTAAAGGCTAGGCTTACAAATATTCATTTATATTTTACTCATCTTAATGTGCATGCCAGTATACCTGTTTACTTCTCCACAAAGCACTACCATTTAACCAAATTAGATATTTTTTAACAATATTTGATGAAAATAAGACTTATCCTAGTAAGCCTTTTCTATCACAAAATTATTGTGATCCAAGGATAAAATGGTATTTATCTTGGGAATGGTAACAAAATATTCCATTGGGAATGTATGCTAAGCCATATAACCCTCATAACTGTGGCCTAATTACCTCTGTTGTACTGTATTGTATTTGTTATTATAAGAGAAAGAGCCATTTGTTGGACTGAAAGGGGAAACTGTAGGGGGAAATAAGATATACCTTAAACTTAAAAGAAAAAAAAAAGGGAAGAGGATTGGGGGTTGAGGGTGGGAGGGTGGGACTGGAGGGGGGAAGAGGGAGGGGACTGTGATTGAGATGTAACTTGAAGAAAGAAAAAATAAAGGGAAAAAAATAAAATAAAAAAATAAATAAATAAAGTATGGTCAACACCTGCTGAAGAGAAAAATAAATAAATAAAAGCCTAACCTCAAAAAAAAAATATTCACAATGCCAAAGAACAGAGAAATGTGTCTCCCTTCCTTCAGTGCCAGTGTCTGATTCAATGTAGGACAGAAATAAACGAAGTGATGTAGCACATAGCAACATTTTGGTCAGTGATAGACTGACTGTGTATATGATGGTGGTCTCATAAGATTCAAATGGAGATGAGAATTTTTTATCACCTAGTGATGTCATAGCAGTCATGCCATGGTAAAACTCTATCACTTGTTTGAGGTGATGTTGGTATAAGCCACAAATGGAGCTTCCAGTTGTATGAAAGTAAAGCAGAGTATGTAATACTTAATAACAAATTACTAAAGCTACTTTTGATTGGTCCAGTCTTGCTCAGATCCAGTTTCAGCAGCCACAGCAGCTCTGAGCTCATGACTGCAATGGCTCGTCATACCCAACAGATAGCATTTACAGCCCTTCTCCTGATCTCCCATCTCTTACATTCTTTCCACCCTTTCTTCTATGCTATTCCCTGAGCCTTACAAGGGACGGTATAAAAATATCTTATTTAGGGCTGAGCGCTCAGCTGCCTCCTCCTCTAGATACTTTGAGCATCCTAGAATCTTGGCATCCATCACTGTTCACTGGAAAGAGGCTTACCTGAGTAAGGCTTTTGGGAACAGCATTTGTCTCTGGGTATAAGCAGTCGCATAGAAGACAGACAGACACCACATCAGTTTAGCTAAAGAACAATAGGTTCCCTGCAGTGGTCCGTGACCTCCCTAGCCATGGATGATAAGATCTTAAAAGCATTGTATGCAAATGCTAAACATTGTCTACAAGTCTAAAAAGTTGTGGGGGTTTTGCTAGCAAACACTCTTAGTTTATTAGCTATTTTAAAAAAAATAATTGAGGGACTGTATCTATTTAAAAAAAATAGTTGAGGGACTGAAGAGATGGCTCAGCGGTGCAGAGCACTGGCTGCTCTTTCAGAGGACCCAGGCTCAGTTCCCAGCGCCGACATGGTGGATTACAACTAACTGTACCTCCAGGGGATCTGACACTCTCTTCTGGAGCATTGCAGAGACTGCATGCATGTGGTAAACAGACATGCAGGCTAAATCCTGTACATTCATAATAAATTAACATTAAAAAATTAGTTGATGCATACATATTTGCTACATTGTATAAATTCTTTTTAAATCCAACAAGAAAACTGCACAGACACCTGATTTTGGTAGATAGGGGGAAAAAAGCCTCTTTAAATCTTTAAGCTTGCCAATTTATGGTATCTTTTTATTGTCTCTATAGATATTTTTAGTGGAAACATAGATTTTTAATATGTACAATTTGTCAAGCAGTTTAAAAATACAAATATATAGATATTTTTCCTTGAAGATATATAACTAAGAATTAAACAAAAACTAGTAAATTAAAAACTACAGGAGCTTGGGATATGACTCAGGAGTAGAGTTCCTTCCTAGCACCAGTTGAGACCTTAGATTTATCCTCAACAGATGACAAAAAAAAACAAAAAAACAATTCTAAAGCTTCAAAATAATTCTAATTTTTGAATTAGAAGATGTCTGTTCAATTTTTATGTAACTTGTTTAGACTTTAATTAGCAAACATTCTTATTGATTTGGTATTTAACATTGTATTGAGAATATAATGAGACACTAGTAAAATGGAAGGTACATGAAGTGTAACAATAATACAGTAAAAACATCCTCTTATTTTAATTTTGCATCTTATCGTAGGTAGGACCCATACTTGGGATATGCTGTTTGGTTTTAAAAAACATTAATTTATATACAGCTCACGTATGTGTATATGTATGTTTTGATTTAATTTTATTTTATTAATATAAGCTAAAATAACTATTTTCAGAGATCTTAACTATTTTTATTTGGTTATTTTATAGGAAAGAAGCAGTAGACTTTTATGTAGATCATCACACAAAGCCTTTTTATAAGTAAGTGCTTGGCTGGAGGATTAAAATTGTTTTCTTTACACTTTCATTAGATAAGACTTCTTATATCCATCACTCAATATTTGCACCTTTAATGAGAAACAAATGGATGACTTATTTGACTTATTTAAGAAATATACTTTTATATTTCACTAAATTGAAAAGCTGTGTTTGTAATTACATTTTATGCTAGAAATTTTGTTGTGCTTTTAAGGTCTTTTTTTTTTAGTACCTTTTATGTACAAAGCAATAGTCACAGAATTAAATAAGGATATATATTTTATTCCTTTGGAATTATATATAATATTATAAATAATAATATATGTTAGAAACTGAAGTCTATTATAAATATTTTAGATGTAATTAAAGTGAATAATGTGGATATTCATTGCTATTGACAAAGGAATGACAAATTTCTAATTTTAGTCAACCTTCTGTGGTAGGCATTTTATTTGATATCCTATATAGAAGAATAAAGTAAAAAAGAAACTTTATATAATAAAATTACTGAATTATAGCTTAATCAGATATTGTAAAATATTCCTAAACTTTGTTAGAATTATCATATATATGTATAGGCAATTATTCTTTGTTTTAGGTTCTTTGTATGTCTCTATAACACTGAATCACAACTCCTAGTTTAATACCTTATATTTAACTCATATGCAGAAAGTTTTAATGAATGAATTAATTGGCTATATGGCATTGACAATTAACAAAAGATTAGCTGCAGTAGCTAGAAGTCAGTGCGTGACCAATATCTTCTCAGTAGCCTTCCATTCTCTCAGTTGTTACATGTCACACTCATGAGAATTCTGTATTAATTAGATATTAAAAATTTTTGAGTTTGGATCTTACTTTATGGATAGATTCTGATATGTAGATAATATTGATGTTCTGATAATTAGATACCTTCCTTCCTTCATACTTCTTTTTGTTTTGGTTTGGGCTGTGAAGGCCTAGCAGAATGTTTGAGGAGGTCTTGTCCTCTTAGCATAGTGGGTATCGATACTTCCTTCTACATGTTTATTTCTTGGAAATGTTCTTCTAAGTGAACTAGAGTGATCAGTGAAGGGGTGAGAAGCTAGTATATAAAGCAGTCATAAGGCAGGAGGCATGGAAAGGCTGTCACACTGTCTTCCTTTCTCTGAGAAGGTCCTGTACTCTCTGTTTGCCTGTGCTTGAGAAAGTAAGGGACTGGGACGTCACTCATTTGAGATTAAATTTATCATTGCATCTTGTGTACATGAAGAAGTGGAAACATGAGATGAAGTGTCAGTTCTCATTCCCAGGGAACTGGGACTCAGACGTGCATTTAATAAAAGCCTGTGCGTATGGTTTATCATTGGTGTATCATAACCCAGAGGAGATTTTCTCCTGATAAAGGTCTGTTTTTGAAGGCCTGTTGATAGTCTTTTCCTTCATCACATTTATTTAGAGTTGTCACTCTTCATTCCAGTAGTCACATACTGCAAAATTATGTAAGTTCTTATTGAAAGTATATCTTATACAAAATATCATGCTTGTCATTTTGTTACTTCAAAATTCTGCCTGACTGCTGTAGTAAACCATATCAAAGTAAAAAGAGAATTATTTTTGTTCTTTTTAGAGTAATGGGATAAAATTAGATCATTTTAAGTCAGCAAAATCATCCAACTTCAACAAGCTTCCCATCTCCTTGCAAACACAAGTGAACTTAACGTAACTTCTGTAATGATTTTGTAGCAAACTAGATCATTGTAAGGCACTCTGTTAATGAGGATTTGCATTGTCCGTATTTGTACACTTCACTGTGCCCTGAAATTATTGATGTCCAGAGTATCTTCGTTGTTCGGGCAGATGCCTAGATTGACAGAGTAGAGAAGTAACTCAGGCTTTCCTCCGTTTCCTAGCGAACTGATCCAGTTTATTACAAGTGGGCCTGTGATTGCCATGGAGATTTTAAGAGATGATGCGATAAGTGAGTGGAAGAGATTACTTGGACCCGGAAACTCTCCGCTGTCTCGTACAGATGCCCCCGGAAGCATCAGAGCCCTCTTTGGGACTGATAGCATAAGGAATGCAGCTCATGGTCCTGATTCTTTTGAGTCTGCCGCCAGAGTAAGTTGTCTTGAGAAATATGTTCCTTCTATTTTGTTTGGGAAATTGTTTTATGTGAAAGTAAAACATTTTTCCCGCTAAGGACTTTAGGAGGATTTAGACAGCTGATGTAGTAGCGGGAAACAACTGGAGATGTTTTCCTAGGATCAAATAGTGTTTCAGCCGGTCGTGCTGGTTCACATCTTTAAAGCCAGCATTCGGGAGGCAGAGGAAGGTGGATCTCTGTGAGTTCAAGACCAGCCTGGTCTACAGTCCAGTCTACCACCAGTCCAGGACAGCCAGGACTTGGTACACAGAGAAACTCTGTCTTGAAAAAAAAAACAAAAAACAGGACAAAGCAAAACAAAAAAGTGTTTCAAAACCACACCTCCTAAGTTGTATTGATCACAGTCAGTACAGTTTTCTCCAAATCTGACACTTTTTGCCACACATCTTTCTGTAAAAACTTAAATTTATGAGGTTCATGTTTGTGACTGAATTCAATTAAGAATACTAGTTTATGGGTCTATAGTAGATAATCCAAAAATAGACTTCATTTGAGTAGTGTATTTATAATTCAGATCAAGCAGTGGTCAGAGCTAAGTAGGAGTCTAGACTTGGAACATACGTGAAGAAGCAAGAACCCTAGGGCTTGGTCCAGCGAGGCAGCTCTGTGGGTGTAGGCCCTTGTATCAAAGCACAGTGTCCTGACGTGTTACCTGGAACCCATGTGGTGGAAGGAGAGAATTTATTCCCACAAGTTGTTCTCTGCTCTCTGCCCATGCACATAGCACTGCACATACACATAGACAGACAGATGTAATAAAAATTTCAAAGCAAAAAAATTTCCTTGTTTAAAAAAAAAAAGAAAAGAAAGAAATCTAGGTTGTAAAAAAAAAATTAAGAATTATCCTGTGAGAAGTTTGGATGTATTTGTATCAACCCACACTAGAGATATCACACACAGCCCACAGATGAACAAAGAGTAAGCCATGTTATAGTTATCCATGGCATACGATTTGTCAAAAAAAAAAGAATATAATACAGGAAGTAATCTCAAAATAATTTTTTGAGTGAAAGAAGCTAGAAAAAATAGCTTATATTGAAGGAATCTATATAAAATTATAGAAATTAATTTATAGTGACAAAAATTAGGTTAATATTTATTCATTTTAAATGTCCTGCCAACAGAATCACTCAAATATATACAATATTTGAGTAAATTCTCCTCCTCCCCCTTGCTTTTGTTTTAAAAAAACATTTTTACATAAAAGTAGAAGGGAGACCATTAGAGAAGAGGATGAGGCAGGGTAATGGAAAAAGTAAGGAAGGGTATCATGGGATTGGATATGATCACAGTGTGTGTTGTACTTCTATGAAAATATCCCCATGAAGCCTATTATTCTATACACTTAATGTATCCTAATAAAATATGAAATTTCATTAATATAGCATATTAATAATATAACTTATCTTTTGATTTATTTTATTGTAAATTTGAGTCAGGTTCTCACCACATAGTCATAGTTAGCCTGGAACTTGTTATATAGGCCTGAGGGACTTATCCTAGCAATGAACGTCTTGCCTCTGCCTCCGAAATGCTAGATTTGGATGGATGTATGGTGCTGATTAGGGGCACCAGGAAAAACTTTCAAGAGGTGAGAGTATTCAGATAGTCCCTTGCTCACTGGCTGATGCTTTGGAGCTGGAGCAGATTTTTATGGAGAAGATCATGGAAAGAATAGTGTTTAGAACTTAGGGACAGCATTTAAATAACTAAAAGAATTGATTAATTTAAACATCTTTGGTTCATTCAGATTGCTAACTTTTTGGCTTAATGAGCCATAGGCAAAGCAAATAACTACCATGTGAATCAGGCTATAATATATTGCTCATTTTGATTTATAATAGAACTATTGTAAATTATTAATTAACTGTAGTTGTCAAACTCCTAAACATTAATTTTTCTGTTTTAACTCTATCTTAAATATTTTTAAACTTAATATTATATCTGAACTATTCTGTGGAGGAGAGTAAGGACTTCATATTTTTCCAGTTCTCAGAATTTGTTGAGACTTTGTTACTTATAATAGAGGTCACACAAGGACGTCTTCACATTGCTTTGATTAATACTCTCTTCATGTTCTTTGTAAGTTCTGAATGGAGCTAAGTTACTCAGTCTGTGTAAATTCATGTTTAGAAAATAGGAAAGAATTTCTATCATGAAACTTTAAAAGTTTCAGATAATATTTATCCTTCTCAGGTCTCTGAGGTGGTTGAAGAATAGATAGCTAGAGTCTCATAGTTAAATTTTGAGTTGTTTAGGAATCAAGAGGGTGTTCTGGATCTAAGAAGATATTTTTAAAATTATGAGGCAAGTTAGTATGAAAGCTGAGTTAGATATAGAACTTTAAACTCATGGAGATGGTTAGATAGTAGAATGTTAAAGTCAGGTGCCAAATACATGTGGACTGGACATTGGGAATGTATGCTAAGCCATATAACTCTTTTAATTGTGGCCTATTTATTTCTGTTGTTTTGTATTATATTTATAGTTATAAGAAAAAGAACCATTTTTTGGACTGAAAGGGAGAGCTGTTGGGGGGAAAAAAGAAATACCTTAAACTAAAAAAAAAAAAAAAAAAAAAAAAAAGAAGGGAAGAGGATGGGGGGGCTGAGGGGGAGGAGGGTGGAAGGGTGGGACTGGAGGGGGGAGTAGGGAGGGGATTGTGATTGAGATGTAACTTGAAGAAATAAAAAATAAATTATTAAAAAAAAGTTTCAGATAAGATATCATCTGTGTCAAAAATCCCTTTTCTCATCTTTATCTTTAGGAAATGGAATTATTTTTTCCTTCAAGTGGAGGCTGTGGACCAGCAAACACTGCTAAATTTTCCAATTGTACCTGTTGCATTATTAAGCCCCATGCCATCAGTGAAGGTAAGTGCCATGTTGTAGATGTTTTATTAATAAAGAAACTTATCTGTTAACATTTGTTTTCTTGCTGTGTTTTGCATGATGAAATTAAAGAATACTTTAATATTTCAGGTTTTTTTCTTTGAAGACACATGAATCAAGGCTACATTTAAGGGGAAATATGTCTAAATTTCTATCTTTATTTTGGTATATGTGCATTCTTAGTAGCTGTTCCTTGGGCTCCTGACCATGGCCATGCTCATTCATGCTATGAACAGATCTTGCTTCCTTGCCTTCTAATCTTCCTTCTGTCTTTCCAACCACATTACTGAGGTTCACTCACTTCACTTAGCACTTCAAGTGTATTATGTAAAGCACTGTTTTCAGGGCTGGAGTAAGAGCAATTGTTGTTTCTGAAGAGGATGTGGTGTAACCGAATATTTTTATTTATAAACTTTTATTTTATATTTATTGGTTACCTATAAAACACCTATCTAATACCACCTAACTAACCCTATTTTAATTTCCTTAAAATGATATTAATATTCTTAGCATGGGTCCATGCAGGGTAACCTGATTTTTGGCAGTTCCAGCAGGTAGTTCCTTTTAACCCTAGTGTCCATTGGGCCTAATATTGCCAGTTCTCAAGGCCAGTTTATGTCATTTTCCACACTGTGGCCAGTTTATAAAGACAACTGCCAAACTGACGGCTGCTTGAACAGTATTCAAACTCTGTTCGCCTTACTCACTCTTCTGGCACTCTGGAGCCTTTAAGGAACTCTCTCTCCAGCAGTCCTGTTCTTCTTTCTTTCAACCAACACCCTCTAGCAGCTTGTCTGGTTTCTTCTTTTAGCAATTGATGTCCGCTCACACCTTGTCTGGTTTCTTCTTTTTTCCAACTGAATTCCTCTTGCAGTTTTTCCAGTTTCTTAGCCACGCCCCTTCAACAGGGCAGTTCTTAGAACTATGGTCTCAACTGTGCTCTGTCCATTTGAGCAACTAAAGGGAGCACCAAGCTTTATGTGTTTCCAGATGCCAAGCTGAACTGCACACTAATTTACAAAAGAAGCCTAACTTCTACCACACCGGGGTTTGGTTCCCAGCACCTACATGGTGGCTTACAACCATCCACAGCTCCAGTTCCAGGGGATCTGATGCCCTCTTCTAACCGTGAGGGCACCAGGAATGCATGTAGTACATATACCTCCATGCAGGCAAAACACTCATGCACAAAAAATAAATATTTAAAATATTAAACAATATTTATTACATTTAGAGCACATTTTTACTGAGAAAGTTGGAGGTACTCCCTCCAGTCCTCTATATCTGAAACAGTTCTTTGATGGACATAAATATCTATATTTATATTAGTCTGAATATACATATGTATGTGTATGCACTGTCACTGTGCGAGTTCATTCCTTGCTTTTATCTATTTCCTCACATGTTTGTTTGAGTCTGTTGTGTGCATCTCTATCAGCTACTCCAAGTTTTTTTGGAAGTAATATGTATAATTTAATTTATAGAAAAATTAGAATATACTGAGTAATATACAGAATAGAGTAGAGTTTTTATGTGTTCTAAGCATACATACAGTAGAGAACCTTGAAAGTTCCATATACATATTTGTGTATGAGACAATAAAAATTTACCTAAACCAAGCATAGTGGTACATACTTGTAATCTTAGCATTCAAAAGTCTGAGACATGACAATCAGCTTTTTAAGTCATGCTGAGCTACATAGTGAGTTTGAGGCAAGACTTTGTTGCAAAAATAAAAACTTTTCTAATGTCAGAATTATCATTGTTAATATTTTGGTGTGTTTTCTTCTGCATCTATGCATGTGTGCACATATGATACATACATATGGGCATAATGTAGCTGAGATGTGTATCTATATTCTGTTGCTGAAATTTAGGTTTTGTGAGCATTTCTGGCTTTCTTTGAGGCTTCATGAATATTATAATGATTGATTGAATATTTCATAACAACCATGTATATTTAGATACTTGGGTTGTCTCTAATTTTTTTTATTAAAAATAACTGTACCTTCTCTTGTGCTCTTTGCCTTCTGCTGGTTAGCCTTGTCCAACTTTGATGTCATGGGTTTTGTTTTATGTTCTTGTTTTGTTGTTATCTCTTAGAAGCCTGTTCTTTTCTACTGAGAGATAGAAAGGGAATGGATCCAGATAGGAGAGGAAGTGGGAAGTAACTGGGAGGGGTCGAGGGAAGGGAAACCGTAATTAGGATATATTGTATGAGGGAGAACAAAAAATCTATTTTCAATAAAAGGGAAAAAAATAAAGAGTTTGAAAAATATCTTTCTATATAACTATTGATGGTATTTCCAATCATTTCCTCTGGCTACTTTTCTAGAAGTTGTATTATTGGCTGAAAGGATATGAACCTTAAATATCTTATTGCATAATTTAAGCATCTTTAATTATCTAAAAAGTGCTTTATTTTCATACTGGTCTTTAGGAACATAATTATGGGGCATTTCCACTCATGATGGGTAATGAACACTCACGTTAGTTACCATGTTGTCAGACAGCAGGCTGGTCCAGACCTTAGACATCATCGCCATGAGTCGGCAGAGCAAGTGCCCACGTAGGTAGTTATCATTCTCCTCCAGACAAGCAAACCAAAGTCCCATGAGATTAGGAGACTGTTATCCTTGATATAGTGTAGGGGGCCTGGATCCAGAGTCTGTTCTGTTCTGGTTGTGTTTGTGTGTTTGAGGCAGGGTCTCATTTCACCCAGGCTAGCCTGCAACTCCCTCTGCAGCTCAGGATGACCTTGAACTTCTGATCTTCCTGGCTACTCAGAATGCTAGCCTTACAGGCATCTGTTACCATGTTCTTTTCTGTTCAAAACCTGTGTTTTCTAATTTTCATCTTTTCAACACCAGCAAAAACAAAACATCACATGGTTGGTAAATTTTCACAGGTAATGATAGCAATGTACATGGACAACAGCCTCTGTGGTAATAATGAAATGTAGTCTGAAGTTTCATATCAGATTTATTACTGTAGTCATGTGTTCCCTATAAATTGCAGGTTAATGTTATACTTATTTTTCCTCCCCAGGAATATATGTATATGCATCTATGCAAATATATACACACACACATGTACATGTAGTATAGTACATATATATCCCCAAGGCTTTTGTATGTATATAATATACATGTATATGCAAGTACATGTACATATATCATTTCTTAACCTTGGAGTGGTAGATATGTATTTATAAATGCTATATAAAATCTTATTTTTCATAGATTTTACATATTCATATACATGTACAAACATAACACCTGTGTGACTGTGAGGAAGCAAATTCTTACTTAAATTGCCAACATCAGTATCTTAATATGTTTTTTTCAGTTAGATATTTATGGGATTTGATTCTGAGGACCCATCCCACGCACTGCCTTGCACTCGGTAGGCAAGTGCTCTGTCATTGAGCTAAACCCTCATCTATCTCCTGTTTTAATTTTTTATAAAGGAAAAAATGTGAGACTAAAGTAAAATAAAGCAGGATTAGAATAAATAATAACTTTAGAATAATCATTAGCTATATAACTTGACTTATCACATAGATAAATATAAGTGAGATGTAATAAAAATACATAAATCAATGATGCCAAAAGGCTCAGTTTTATTATATACATTGAAATTATTTTTGTTAGAGCTAGTCTTTAAAACTTATCTGTCTTTTCTCTTTGGTACTAGGAATGAAACCCAGCACATTGCTCAAAGTAGACAAGGGCTCTGCTATTGTGCCCCATTCCCATCTACTTCTCAAACTTGAAAACATTAGGATACAAAAAATTAATTAAGAAAAATAATTTTTTTAATAAGATCTTCTCAGATGCCAACATGAACTTTGACATTTTATGGTCTTTAAACAACTTTTTTCTTTTATTTCTAAGCTTGGATTACAGTGACACTTTGTGATTGTTTTGAAATTTATAATTAGCCCTATCCACTATGGTAGTAATGAAATTTGAAGTTTGAAGTCTTATGTCAAATTTCTTGTAGTCCTTGTCATTTTTAAAATATTTGTCTCCTTCTGTAATGATCCCTTATGCTGGTATATTTGATTTTTTACCCATGGACTACTCTAGGCAGAGATGAAGAGATTAAAAGGGGAGCTGCTGGCTAGAGAAGGACTGAAATAGGAGTGGGTTACATGCTGACTCCTCCAAAATTCCCTGAGTGCCTGATACCGGGACACTGGCTGCATTGGGTTTCTTGCCAGTTACACTGCGAGGAAGAGCACAGCCTTGATGCAGTCCTCATAGAGCAGTCCTGTGGAGAGGCCATTGGAAAATACTGTCTAGGATAGGCTCTTCTGTCCTTGAAGTGACCCGGTGGAAGTTGTGCAAAGTTCGTGCCATTTTCTTGGGTTGGGATGTCATACAGTGGGTCAGAGTCATGACTTAGTCCTGTAAGTACAGTTCTTGATAAGTAAATTGTTTGCCCAGTTGGAGGGAAATTGTGAAACATCAACCGTTTGAGTAGTCTATTGTTGAGATAAATGAGTTTGGGGGAGTTCCTGCTGTGCACAATGAAGTCATTTACTGATTTATATCCTTATCTTTCAGGGTAAGAATTTCTGGGCATAAATAGTAGTCATGTGTATGTAGGCAGTCTTAATTCTTAGTCCTACACTTAAATCAGTGAGGTTGCAGTAATTCTCTTCTCACTTGTAAGAGGGTTAGGAAAAAGAAACTTTAGTTGTTTTTGACTTTTTTTTTTTTAATTACGGTGGGGAAAAAGTGTGTTTGAAGATTTACAGTCTTTTTTTATATCTAGATTCAAATACGTTTTCATTTTGGAACTCAGAATTTAAAAGAAAGTAAAACCAGGTGAATGTTTTGATTTTGCTTTTCATTTCTAATTTCAAAATTATGCAACATGTTTGTTTGTATATTTTCAAAATTATTTATATGTAGTTAATTTAATTCTGTCATAAAGTACAAGAAAATTAGAAAAATAGTAGCTGTATAACCTAATTATATAGATGTATATAACTCATATGTAAAATAACATCTAATTGAAAGGTGTCAAAATGAGCTTTTGTTACATATATAATTTTTATATTTATACAGGCTTAAATCATTTCAGTTAGTTCTCTAAAGGATAATTATAGAATATTAGATAATTTTATTCTGAAATCTGATTATGCTCCTTGAATACTGTTCTGTTGATTATTTCCCATAGATATTGGATCAATTAATTTGTCTTTTTGTATCCTGTTTTCCTATTTATAAAATTATATTAATGCTATACCTTTTTCATGACCAAGGATTAAACCCTTAGATTATATGAAAGGTGCTTAGGACAGTATCCAACACTTGTTAAGTGCTGTGTGTTTCGGACATTGTTGTTATTATGATTACTATTCTTTTACTACCAATACCACTGCTGTTAATATCATTAGCTAATACAGCTGAATAATCCCCTAGTAACAAAGCAGTTTAAAATGCTACCAAAACCCAACATCCACAGGGAAAAAAAAAAGTAAAAATCCTATCATTATTTAGGATAAAAGGACTTTAATTGTTTTCCTCAGTTAAAGCCTATGTCTAAATTAAGTTCATAAAGTGAGATTGTTGCTTAAAAGGAACTAATTCAATAGCTACTTTCTTTTATTTATTCTTTAACAATTTGTGTAATTCATACTATGTATCTTGAGCATACCCACGCCCAACTTTCCCCTTCCAATTCCCCTAGATATCACCCAACCCATCCATATCCTACTTTCATATCTTTTCCTCCTCTCCTTCCTTCATTCCTTTCTCTCTTGCTTCTCCCCTCCCTCCCTCCTTCTCCTTACCTTCTTTCTTCCCTTTTCTCTTTCTTTTCATTCTCTCTCTCTCTCTTTTTATACTGAATCCAATTAGTGATGCCTACTGGAATATTGATTGATCTTGTTGGGCTGACCTTTTGTGGATAACCATAACTACAGTGAGGTCATGAGTGCAACAGCCATGTCGTGTAATTTTAATTTTCTTTGATGAGAATCATTACCAAGCCTTTCTAGCTCTTCCTGAACTCTTGCTGGCTGGTTCAACTCAGCTGTTCTGGCCTCAACTCCTCTCCAAGCTAACTGATTCAAACTGACTTCTCTTGACTTCTGACTGAATTGCTCTGCCATACCTCAAACTAGTTTTGACAATGTGTTTTAATCTTCTAGCTCCTTCTCCTTCTCTGGCTTGTTCTGTCTTCACCTGTGTCTAGCTTGTTCTCTCTGCAACCTATCTCTGTAAAACTGTCCAGGTAATCAACTCTCAGTAAAAACCTCCTTCCTCTCTCCCTGTACTGCTCTTAAGTATTCTCTATTTCCCTTCCTGTTCTCCTGAAAGTTGGGTGTATCCTATCTCTGACTCATTCTGTCAAATCTTTTCTGATTCTACATTTTATCTGCCCCAAGGGAGAAAAGCAATTGATAACTGTACACAGCTATAAAGCCTACAAACTGCAATGACCAGCCCAACAACTAGCCAAAGGGTGCAATTGTGGCACTTTTGTCTTGGGAGTTACCCACAGTTATCTAATTGGACTTAAGGTCCACTCAATAGGAGGGAATTGTAAACCTAGCCAACTACTTATGGCCAGAGAGGTCATAGACCCGAGAACAGAACCTCCTACTGCTATTTTCCTAACCAATGTAATTTTAACTCTGTTCTAAGAAAGGTATTTCTTTTTTTTTTTGATGTTTCTTTATTACTTCAAGTTACATCTCCATCATATTTCTTACTCCTCATTAAAGATAGAGGCTATTACAAAGATCCATAACTGATCCAAATACTGTGACTGTGGGTGCCCAGCCCTAGTTGATATATTTATAATGTAACCTCTGTACCTAATGAGAACATTGAAATGGGGATGGAGAGATTTAAGAGCAGGTGCCAGGTCTCTGGCAGCCTTTCTCCCTTGCACACCACCTTTGGATACTTTGAGAACTAGTCCCCAGGGAGGAGGCTTCCAAGTCGGTTCTAGCTTCCTTACTCCAAATCCTGTGTCTGAAGTGTGTGGTATCTAGGACCTTACCTTCAAGTTCTGGGAGGCAACCCGGGTAAATAGCAATAGCTTATGCTGTTTTAGAGTCTCTTGAACTTCCCTGATCAATAACTTGAAGGGAGGTTTCCAATTTCCTAGCATTTTAATTTTTGTTGTATAGTCTATGGCTTTTGGGGGGAGTATTATCATCCTGTGTGGTATAACACCATTTAAACTATGTCTGCACAAGTGCACATATATCATATATGTATTTTTAAGGAAACTTATAAAGCAATGTTTCCCCATGGCATTTCAAACATCTTTAGTTTATCTCTCCTTCCTTTCTCTCCCTCTGTGTTACCTACCCTGCCTTCCCTGTCCACAATTAAAGCCCCTCCCTTTCCAGTTTCCCCCTTCTTAGCACCTGTGCCTATCTATCTCCTGCTGTAGACCTCCTCAATGGTCCCTTTTTACTTTCCTGATTTCTGCCAGTACTCAAGGTTGTCTAGGATTCAGAGCTAGGTTTCACAAATGAGAGAATGTATGGTGTCTGTCTTTCTGAGTCTGGGATACCCTACTCAGTATAATATTTTCCAGTTTTTTTTTCAGTTCCATATTTTTACCTTTGAATTGCTTGATTTCATTTTTTATTATAGCTGAATAGTATTCCATAGTGTACATGTATGACATCTTCATTAATCGTTAATTAGTTGAAGGATATTATGTTGTTTCTATTTCCTAGCTATTATGACTGTGGTGATGAGGAACATGATTGAGCAAATATCTGTGGAGTAAGATATCGAGTCCTTTGGGCATATGCCAGTGAGTGATAGTGTTGGGGCATATGGTAGATCCATGTTTAGCTTTTTGAGAATTCTCCACACTGATTTCCATAGTGGCTACACCAGTTTGCACTCCCTGACATCCTTGCCAACATTTGTTGTCAGTTGTTTTTTCTTGATCTTAGCCATTCTGTCTGGGAAAAGATAAAATCTCAAAATGGTTTTAATTTGTATTTCCCAAACTGATAAGGGTATTGACCACTTTTAAAGGTATTTCTTAATTTTTTTTTTTTTTTGGCTGTTGTTCTTTTGAGAGCTCTCTGTTCAGATCTGTTGATTTTTTTTAATTGGGTGATTTGTTTTCTTTATTCTTTGTTTTTTGAGTTCTTGTGTATTCTGTATATTAATCTGTCAGATATATAACTGGCAAAGATTCTCTCTCATTCTGGGGGCTTCCTCTTCATTTGGTTGTTTTCTTAGCTATATGGAAGTTTTGTTCTGTTTTAGTTTCATCAGCTCCATTTACCAATTGTTGGTCTTAATCCTGAGCAAACAGAATGCTATTCAGAAAGAGCTTTCCTACACCTATATCATATAGGGTACTGCCTGTATTCAGAAAGAGCTGTCCTACATCTATATCATATAGGGTACTGCCTGTATTCAGAAAGAACTTTCCTACACCTATATCATATAGGCTACTGCCTGTATTCAGAAAGAGCTTTCCTACACCTATATCATATAGGGTACTGCCTGTATTCAGAAAGAACTTTCCTATACCTATATCATATAGGCTACTGCCTGTATTCAGAAAGAGCTTTCCTACACCTATATCATATAGGGCACTGCCTGTATTCTCTTCTAGCAGTGTCAGTGTTTTAAGTTCCACACTAGGTCTTTGATCCAGTTGGAGGTGTTTTTTGTGCTGGGTGGTATATGTGGATATACTTTCATTCCTCTACACGTGGAAATCAGTTTTCCTAGGAGCTTAAAATGTCCTTAGTGATTTGTTAATTAGGAAGAATCCTAGGAATTATGCCCCCTGCCCTTACCGAAGAATTGTAACTTTGAGAAAGAATTGAGATTGGTGTGGGTTACAGTAAAGAGTCATTTAGAAACTGTGAACTTGAGACCTGGGGATGGAGCTCAGGACGGAGTGCTGGCCTGTGTGCACAAAGCCCCAGGTTCTGTGCTCAGCTGAGGTTCTTTCATATTGTGATATTCTGCTACTACTTGGGTTGTGACCATACTATCAGGTGTGGAGTCTAAGAATCAAAAGTGACAGGTACATCTCCAAACCAGAACCATTTCATTCCACAGCTGCAATTATTTGTGCCATGAATATTCAGATCAACTGATCAAAACCATAACTGGACAAAGTTGTATAATAATTTATATGAATGATCTTAATAGCTAACATCTTAAGTTGGTGAAAAATATTCACAGCTTATGAGAAATTTTAGAAAAACTGATGTTGGTATGTCTAATATAAAGATAAATAATGAGCTAGTTCATGGAAATTTTAAACTAGATCACTTCACTAAAATTTTTCTAGTTAGAATAATAATGTTTACATTTAAAACATATTGTCATAGTTTGGCTCCATTGTTAAGCCGACATAAACCTAGACGTACGTAGGAAGAAGGGATCTCAACTGAAGAATTGCCTCTAAAGCCTGCCCTCCGGTCATGTCCTTGGGGCATTTTCTTACTTGCTACCTGTTGTAGGAGCACCCAGCCCACTATGGGCAGCACCATCCCTAGGCAGGTAGCTGAGCAAGGCGGGGGAGCAAGACAGGAAGCAGCTTTCCCCCATGGTCTCTGCTTTTGTTCCTACTGCAGCTTCCTTCACTGATGGCCCGTGACCAAGAAGCCAGTATAAACCTTTTTCTCCTCAAGATGGTTTTGGTTGTGCTATTTATCACAGCAAAAACAAACAAACACTAGGATGTATTAATTTGACAAAAAGTAGAAGTTTTTCTTCTATTTTTACATCTTTAAGAAATTATCTTCCTAAATGCAGTCAACTCTCTATATCTGTAGGTCCTGCATCTACGTATGCACAAAACTGCAACAGTACTGAGCATATGACGACCTTTTTGACATCCTTTACATACTACAGTACAACAGTTACATATGTAGTATTTCCGTTGATGGTGTGTCATAAGTAATGGAGAGGTGATTAAGTATGCAGAAGGATGTGTAAGTTACCTGTGAACACACCTTGCTGTTTTTTATAAGGGATCCAAGCGTCTGCAGATTCTGGTTTTGACAGACGATTCCACAATCATTTCCCCAGGTTACCGAGGAGGAGCTGTGCACTTTTTAGACTGTTTCTGATCCTCCCCATTGCTTCTGTCCATTAGGGTCTGTCTTTAGGCTCCCCAAACTCCTGCTCCACTTATTCCTACTGCCTTTTCACTGTTCTTCCAGCACATGCTGTGCATTTCCTTCTCCTTCCCTCAGACCTCAAGTTGTAATTTTCTGAGAGTGTGCTTTCCAAATACCATTTTCTCCTGTGCTTCTTGCTCTCTTCATATCACTTAGCTTACAGTCTTCTCTATTATGCACATAAATGTCCTTTATTGTATATATTGTATGTTGGTTGTTGCTCTATTATGTACGTAAATGTCCTTTATTGTATATATTGCATGTAGGTTGTTGACTAATGATCACTGTCTGTCTCTCCCACAAGATAGAAACTTTTATTATGGGGAAAGTTTTATATTTTTCATTGTAATTTAGCCTATATGTTATTCAGGAGTTTCTTTTAGTATACCAATGTTGACAGAGAATATATGGTCCCTGGAATAATTGGACTTTAAAAGTTATTACTCTCTTTTATTAACTTAGTGTTAAGTTAAATTAAGAAATGTTTCTACTCACTATATGTTTGGCGAAAAAAAAAGAGATGTTCATGGTAGTTTGAGCTCGTAGTATCCACCCTCTTGTTTGGGGAGGCTGTGGGAGGTGAGATGTGGCTGGCAGAAGTAGGTTAATGGGGTGAGTCCCTAACCCCTGATTCTGCCCAAAGTTTCTGCTTTGATCTGCAACTACAAGCTCACACACCACGATAGGAATATCATCTGCCCTGTTCCATACTCCTCCCCATGAAACTAAGAGCCAAAATGAACAACTTCCTTCCTGGAAGTTGTTTCTGGGCAGATATTTGGTCAGAATATCAAATGTATTTTCAGTGTTTTAAGTTCTGCTATTTTGTGGTTTTTTTTTTCTTTTAACTGATTCTTTTTGTGTACTTGAGTCATTATGTGTGACTATTGTTAATTATTAATTATATTATTATTAATTGCTAATTACAGCATTTCACTTTATTCTCATGTTCTTTATTTTTTTAACTTACAGGGTGTTAATATCTTGTTTCATATATATTCAATATATGAACTTTGATTCCTTTTTTAAAAGTTATTTTTTCAATTAGACTTAGTAGTCTTATAGTGTTTGAATTTATTCTATTAATATTTATTGCAGTTAATGATCTGTTTGAATTCATATACTTAAGTTTATTTTTCCACTTTTTTGTTTTGACGTTTCTGAAAGTCTTGCTCTGGCCCAGATAGACAGTCTTTTTATTGTCCCCTTTACCATTGTTCATGAACTTGTTTTAAAGTCATAGATCACAAATTAGAGAACAATAAACATGGCCTGAAGAAACGATTCTGCAGTTAAGAGCCTGTACTGCTCTTATGGAGTCCAGCATCCATGTTGGGTGGCTCCATCTGCCTGCAGCTCCACGAACAGGATCCGATACCTCTAGCCTCTGCAGGTTCCTGCACTCACACACACACCCCTCCACACACAGATACAAATATGTATACATAATTTTTAAAAGGAAAACAGTAAATAACACTTTGACCGCACTGGGCTGACTGCCTGGTTTTGTGAACACACAGTTTTGTTTGAGGCTGGCCGTAGCTATACATTTCTGCTTTGCCTGTGGCTGCTGTTTGGTTAGACAGCAGAAGAAGCTGTACCATACACCCTGTGATGGAAAGAGCTGGAAATTTAATTACTACCTGTCTTCCACAGAGCCTTTCCCATAAGCTATATACTTTAATTTGTTTAGCCAAACTTTAGCATGTATACTCAACTCTAGATTTTATTAATGAAATTTAAACTTAATCACTCTAGATTTGTACTGAAATATAAAGATAGTAGAATGCTTTAATCTCCTGAAGAAGCTTCTGAAATCTCCCATTGTGAGAATGTTAATTTGTATGTTTTTAATTTTTAAATAAATTTTACTGATTTAGCTTGCATAACACAAAATGCATACATTCTATGTGTAAAGTTCCAGTCATTTACTTTGATGTTTTGAACTCCCCAAATCAAGAATGTCTTAGTTTATGAACTTGTTTTTGCCCCGTGTGTCCCTTTTGGAGACTTTTAGAGAATGTGTAGGTAGTTTTAGCCAGTTGTTTGGTTGCTTGATTGAGTGGTACTGCATCAGGCCCCAAGGATTGAGTAGATTTGCTCCATGGTTAATTACATGCCTTCATGGTTATCCATTTTATTAAAGACAAAGCAGTGGAAAGTTACTGCACTTGGTATCGTTTGGAGTCAGAGGTACTCGGACACCTGACTAGAGTAAAGGGAAGTCTGTTGCTAGGCAGCAGCAAAGTGCCTAGCAACTGTGATGTCTGAGACATCAGGATCCTTAGGGTCTCTTAGGAGCCTGTGTTGCACAGTGCACACAGAAGATATGAACTCATCCGATTTAGACAAATCTTACAAATCCAGAAAGCAACGGGAAGGAGCTTTGTGGAAATCTTGCCTTGGCAAAAATGATTGCAATGTCTAATGTTTGAAGTGGTTGTTACCATTCCGTGGCTTTGCCACTTACTATGTGATCTTAGAAATATTCCCTGTTTTCCTGAAAGCCTGACTTTCCCTATCTGTTTAGTAGAGGTGATAGAATCTACTTCCTGAATAATTTAAAATAAGTGATGTCCTTAGCACAGTTTGTTCTGTGATAAAATGTGAGCTACTAATAGTAATTTTAGAGGTCATCTCATCTATTTAGAAACCCTAATATATCTTGAAACTTGTATCAGTAGTGTTTTAACTATGTATTTCTATGTAACAAACCACCCTCAAACTTAGTGTTTTAAAAATGATTAGTTATTGTTCATAACTTTATGTACCGTCAGCTGATAATCCCTCTGCAGGTTACTAGCAGTCCTCTAGACGTGTGGCTCCATCAGCCAGCTGGGAGCTGTGCTGAGCTGGCCTGCATGTGATTCTCTCTCAACCCCACAGGCTCTTCACCCGGCCCCTCCCTTGACTTAACTTAGGATGAGGCTTCTGTTTTCTTTCGCCACACCAGGCCCAAGCCGCTGGTGTGGTTTTATTCATTTTGACGATTCACCACTGTGTTTTTCCTTACCTTTCAGCTATCCTATCACTCTTTGGTGGATTTCTGAGGTTCTTCCTCCTTTTTACATACATGACACTTCTCCTTCACCAAGTCAGCATTTAGTCCACCACCTTACTCAAGGGTTGTATTTGATCTAAAATGTAAATCTGATTGAGTCTAATGCTTATGTTTCACCTCACTCAAGTTCAGGACACTCTAAAGAGTGATTAGGTAATGAAATGATACATGGCATAAATCTGTGCCAAAACCTTCAAGACTGATTTCGAGTATACCAGAATCATCGGACCTAGTTAGTTCCAATTTGCTCATGTTGCTGCCCTCCCTTCCTTACAACAAAAAGGTCATTCTGCCACAACTACCATGAAGCCAGCCTGGTGAAAAACTGGAGTGAGTAGCTCACTCTGTTCACAAACAGAGGCCGCCTGTGTGTGCTAAGTGTCAACACAGAGATGTGGAGGCGGTAGTGGCTTAGAAATGACCTAACAATGTAAGTAAAGGCTCAGAACCAGAGGTTTCTGGAGTATGAAAGATGTGTGATGTGCAGATGGCAAGGAACTGGTTGTCAGCTCACTCAGAGTCACTTCCAGTGACCATGTTCCTTTAGCATCTTTTTTAAAAAATAAATATTAAGTCCTCCCATCATTTCACGTGTCATTTGGAAGCCTGGGCTTTTCAGAGACTGATCAGTAAAGTACCATCTGTTTTTTACATGTTCTCCTCCTTCTTCATAAGAACCAATTATAACTATATTGTCAGAATTTGGGCATTTTTAATCTTCCATGGAGCATGTATCATCTCTCAGTCTTCTAATATCAGATTAGATAATAAGTGCTTTCTTATTTTCCCATTTTCCAAACACTTCTTAATAAACTAATGTCATGTGCCCCAAACCAATGAGTCCCACCTCCATAGGGCCTGGCCCAGCTCCTGGTTAGAAGAAGGAAGGGAGGAAGCAATCTACAGAATAGGACATTGTGGGAGGAAGAACTGGCTGTGTTCCTCTGTCACTGTGCAGTTAAACAGGCATGCCATGCACAGGGCTAGACCAGACAGGGAACTAGTGCCAGGCCATCCTCAGGTGAACATGAATGGGAGCACCTTCTATGTGCTACAAAGTCTTTGAGATCTATTTTCCTTCAGTCTGTGCCATGTGCACCTTAGTTATCATCAGCTCCATAATGGCTGATACTATCCTCTCACATAAGTAAGGGAAATGGTGCTGTGTCGTCAGAGATCTGTGTAACCATTGGCATTGATCCTTCTTCTCCTAGAAGATATTTTGTATACCTAGAGCCTAATAGTCGAACAGTCAACCTGTCAAGCAGATGTGTTAGATTGTTTCCCATCATTGTCTGAATGGTGACTCTTGAACATTAACATAAAGTAAATAAAGAGAAAAGGGAATTATTTAATTTTCTTTTACAAATGTTTACTGGGGAGAAAATTGAGTGGCAATATGACTCCATCAGTAAAGTGCTTTTGTGCACTACACTGAGGACCTGTGTTGGAATTCCCAGCACCCACATTTAAAAACAAAAAACAAAACAAAACAAAAAAACCCAAAGCTCATTATGGCAGAGCATGCATGTCTAACCCCAGTGTTGGAGTAGGCAACAGACAGGGACAGTTGAATTCCCCAAGGTTGCTGGCTAGCCTCAGCCAATTGGTAAGCTCCAGGTTCAGACTCTGTCTCAAAAAATAAGGTGGAAGGGCTCAAGAGATGGTTCAGTGGTTAGCAGCACTAATGGTAACAGAGGACCTGAGTTCTATTCCCACCACCCACATGGTGGCTCACAAGTGTCTGTAACTTCCATTCAAAGGGAACCAGTGACCTCTTCTATCCTCCACAAGCACCAGGCATGCACGTGGTACACACATATACACGCAGTCAAAATCCTCATACACATAAAATGAAATAATTTTAAAATATAATAAAGTACAAATAAGTGCAAATATAAGGCGGAGAGTGGGAGAGGAAGATACCCAGTGCCAGTGTCTGGCCTCCAGGCCTCTATATGCATGTGTACCAAACACACATGCATTCACATATGTATGCACACATACACCACGCACAGACAAATGTTAAAAATATTCAAGGTATAAAATATTAAAATTTTATATGTATAAAGGAAATTTAAACAAAAGTTTTAAAAAACATTGTATCTAACATTTATACTCAAAGTTATTAAGCTTAAATTGCAGTGTGACACACTTGGGAGACAGAGGCAGGCGGATCTCTGTGAGTTTGAGGCCAGCCTGGTCTACAGAGTGACTGACTCCAGGACAGCCAGGGCTATTACACGAGAAACCCCTGTCTCAAAAAACAAAGCTAAACAAAATTACAGTGTGACTTGAGAACCTGTCTTGACAATCCCTGATGTTGTTACATCTCAGTCTTTATTTCCACAAAGCTGGATTTTCTTGCATCCTCATTAGGGGACTGTGTAGGTGCCAATCATACTTTGCTGCTATTTTTACTAAATAGCTGCTATGCCAAAGAGGAAGTGTTTCAGAGAGAGTGAGCTTTGCAGAAAAGAAGGCATAGGTCAGCCATGCTTAGTGCAATGTCCATCCCACCAAGAAGTTATCATAGAGCTAAAGCATCACAGAGAAGCTTCTCAGTTACAGCGATCACTGGAAGCCAAAAGTAGCTCTCTGCTAACCATCCTATGGAGTTACCGACCTACCTCGGGTAATAAACTGCTGTTCTTCATGTATCAGATTTCATGAGGCCTGCCTCTGAATAAGGCAAATTACCAAGGGAAAGGAGAGTGTTGCCTGCCCTCAGTTTTTCCGTTTGTTTATTCTCAAGCTGAGGTCTGTTGAGGCATGGTCAACAGACCAAGGTTTGAGGAGCACTGTCTATCATAGTGGTGGCATGGAAGTTGCACCCCCAGCTCCAAGATGCTTCTTATTTTTTATGTTTTTTTTCAACTCTTTGACTGACTTTTTGTGACTTTTACATTATGCACCTCAGTCCCATTCATCTCCCTGTCTCTTCTTATCTACCCTCAGCCCTTGCAACCTTCCCCCAAAGAAAAGTAAAAACTAAACAAACAAAAACAACACACACACACACACACACACACACAAAGAGCATAGAAAGCATCTCATCATGGAAGCTGTAGTGTGCCACAGTGTGTCCCACAGTAGATCCCGCTGTCCACACAAATTCACTTGCTAATGTTCATTGTAATGAGTCATTGGTCTGGTTTGAGGCCTCTGGCTTCTGCCACACCATCAGTCCCGGATCTTCACTTGGACTCCTGTAGGCATAAGGTTATTGTGTAATTCAGATGCTGATTTCTATACCCCCAACACCTGGCTTCAGTCCTTCTTCTGAGGAGCTCATGTCTCAATGTTATGTAATCACTGCTCCCCAATTGTCCCCTGATATCCCAATGAAACAGCTGCACAGGGAAGAGAATAGGGCTGGACTTCCTGCCCTCCGGAAGAGGCAGAGAAGGAGGCAGGAGAGATTCAGCTGAAGCAAGAAAGCCACAAAGTGCAAGTATCTCTGAGATTTATGCTACGGGGAAGCCAGATTAGTTTAATGAGT
Source organism: Lophiomys imhausi (assembly GCA_907164525.1). NCBI lineage: Eukaryota > Metazoa > Chordata > Mammalia > Rodentia > Muridae > Lophiomys > Lophiomys imhausi. The sequence continues at coordinate 295,638 of CAJQZJ010006034.1, read as the reverse complement.
TAAGAATAGAGTAATAACTACCCAGTTTTTGTGTTCTGGAGCCTGATTAACAAATAATATAAGATAGTCTCAATTATTTAGATGATAGCCAGGTTAAGAGATAAAACTGTGAAACTAACACAATTATATAAAGTTACACTAACACTCCTCCCACTTATCCTGCCATTGCCTTGTGTCATGGAGATCCTGCAGCTTTGGATCAGCAGGACTAGCCCTTTCACAGGCTCCAGCAGTTCGCAGATGGGGTAGATGTTGAGGAAGGCCAACTCAAAGTCCTGGATCTGGGCCTGGGTGGTAGCTGAGATATCTGTTCAGCCTGCTGTCTCTTCTGCATCTGCACCATCAGAGTGAGCTCTCCAGCACTGCCCCTTGCTAGCTCACCCACCATCAGAGTGCAGGGTCCGCTCTTCTGCTCTCATGCCCTCAGGGACTGGCTAACCAGCATCCATCCCTCCAGAGCCAGCTCCACTGTGCTGCCCAGTCAAAGCATGGGGCCCACTCTCCCAATTGATGTGCTTGTGGCCCTTAGTGAATCATGATTCTTGACTGTCTTAGTGTTCTATTGCTGTAAAGAGATACCATGACCATAGCATCTCTTACAAAAGAAAACATTTAATTGGGACTGATTTACAGTTCAGAGGTTTAGCCCGTTATCCTCATGGCAGAAGCATGGTGACATGCAGACAGACTTGGTGCTGGAGAGGTAGCTCAGAGTTCTAAATCTAGATCCTCAGGAAGCAGGATGATCCAGTGATCCAATAGGCCTGGCTTCAGCTTTTGAAGCCTCAAAGCCCACCACCCCAGTGATACGCTTCCTCCAACAAGGCCACACTTCCAATAATGCCACTCCCTGTGAGTCTCTGGGGGCCATTTTCATTCAGACCACCACATTGATAATCGGATGTTTGTGCAGTTCCCTCCCATATTGACTCTGGACTGGCTGTGACTTTCTTTAGTGCTTATGTCCGTAAGGCACACTGCAGTCACTTTGCTGAGCACATGTGCATGCAGCTTTCATCTAATTCTGAGATTTGCTAAGACAGTGACTTCTACAGTTGGGTGAGTTGGAAATGCTTGTTCCCTGGATCAGAGTACTGTGGCAGGCACCTATTGTCAGGAACCTTGAGGGAACCTATTGTTAACACTGAACTTCCCTGGGGAACAGAGAACAGTCATAAGTCAAAGTGCCAGAATGGGACCTACCTCAGTCAGTCTCAGTGAAAGCCAGCTCTGAAGACAGTTGCAGAGAGAGGAGGGCCAGATGTTGACAAGCCCCAAAAATGCAGACTCCAAACTGCGAACCGCAGACAGTGGCTTGTATAAATAAAGCCTTACCTCCGGGACCTGGAAACCAACTTCATCCACTGAGAATGACTGAGCCTGAGGTCCATGGCTAGACCAGTGTCCATGTGGGCTTCAGTGGAGATGCTGAGAACTCGTAGAAGCCCCAACGGTATAGTAGACACCTGCACCACAGCCCTGCTCGGTGATTCATGCTCAGGAGTTTGTGCGGACCTCAGTGCTGCGGCTGCACTCCTCACTTTAACTCAGTTGGGAGCAACTCCCTGCCTCATAGCCATCTCGGGGTTGGGGTGAGGGGTACAGATTGGTAGACTCAGAAGGGCTGGGCAATCAGTCCAGCACGTAGCTTGAAAAGGCAACTGTGACCAGCAGTGGCCGCCGCTGGGCAGCTAGGACAGTGAAGGCCCCCCGGGGCTGTCAGTCACTAGTCCAGCAGCAGCAGCAAGCATGGGAAGACAGCCGCATTCCTTTCTGTCCTTTTCACTGTACTTTTAGAGGCACTTTATTTGGTAAGGTTTTGCACAATCTTTTATGCTTTTTTCTAATTCCATAATCTCCATGCATTTATCTAATTTTGTTTGATTTTTTTTCTTTATTGGGCAATCATATCTATCTTTTTTTTTATCTCCCTACTTATCCTTTCTTTCTTACCACCTTTAGTAGTGTTTTGACTTTGTCTTTCTGATTTTTAAAAAAGCTTGGGTTTTTTTGTTTATTCCTTTTTTTATATTTATCTGTTTTAGTTATGAACTTTCTCACGAGATCTTTTCATTCTTTTCTCCTCTAATCCCCTCTAGTATCTTTTTTTTTTGCCTTCTTAACATTCTTCTGTATCCTTTTCCGTTAGTTTGTCTTTTCTTCTTGTTCTTTCCTTTCTCCTTGCCCCTTCATTTACCTTAAGTATAAATAAAAAGTAAATAATACATAGGTGGTAAAGCATAAAGGAAAGATCATTCCAGAGCCAATCAGTCACCTATGGGAAAGGAATAGCTAACAACTGGGGAGGCCTGATACAAAAGCCTCCCCTCTGATGTGGCTGGTGGTTCCCCCCAATACTACTTATGAAACTTCTCATCTATGTTATATGCTGTACTATAAGGTATATTTTTATTTACAATTAATATATAGAAATTAAGTAAAGAATAAAACGTCATATATACATATGTGTGCGTGTGCACGCACACACACACATACAACTCCTGTGCTTATGTATGGGTTGAATATTTTAGAAGAGCATGGGAGGAATGATTGCCTTTATTAAGACCTGAAATTCTGGAGTGAGGGAAATTTATTTTCATGATACACAGTTTTATTTTCATTGTATGTGTTTTATGATTTCCAAATTAAATAATAAAGAAAAGGAGAAATTAAGACAAAAACTAACTGCACATTTATGGCTTCCTTTGGTTGTGCAGGTTGAGTTGTAGGCATAGAAAGGCTGTGGCCTTCTGATGGTCCTCCTACCCCAGACTCTCAAGGGTTTGATATTATAAGCCTGCAGCATCATGTCCCACAAGAATGTGATTTTTGTGTTAAGTTTCTAGGTCATGCTTACACCACTTAATGCTGGCACCATACTTTGGGGACCCCAAACAGCAAAGTTGCCCCGTTATCAACACACTGAGAACTAATAAAAAAACGTGGTCTGTACCAGTGAATATAGTAAATGCTACACAGCAAGGACAAGCATTTGAGTGTAGTACACACTGCACAGCAAGGGCAAGCATTGAGTATATCACTCCTTGCCACCTGTAGCAAGTTGGAGAGCTGGCCCCAAGGTCATTTGAGCAGAAGAGTGGGCCTTTCACCTTGCCTGGGCAGCACAGTAGAGCTGACCCTAGTGTCATGGTGACATGGGTGAGCTGGCCCTTAGAGCATGAAAGCTAATCCTTCCCCTTGCCTGTTGTGGCATTGGGTGAACTAGCTGGAGCAGTGTTCAAGAGCTCTCCCTGGTGGTGTGGGCTCAGTACACCCGGCGGGCTGACCAACTCCCTTCCAGGCCCAGATCCAGGGCTTTGAGTTGGCTCACCCCACCATCAACCCCATCTGCTGGAGTGCATGAATGGGCCAGTCCTGCAGATCCAAAACTACAGGATCTCCATGACACAGGGCAACAACAGCATATCAAGAGGAGTCCCAGTGATGATCCAGTGTAGATGGTGTAGCAGAAGTCAGAGGCCTCAAACCAGACCAGTAACTCATCAATGAACATTTGCAAGTAAAGATGTGTGGACAAAAGGGTATACTGTGTAATACACTGTGACACACTAGAGCTTCCATGACAAGATTTTATTAGTAGTAGTATTATTACATCTTATTTTATTTGATTTGATTGGGGAGGTTGCAAGGACCAAAGGAGGTTATGAAGATGAGTGGGATTGGGGTGCATGATATGTGAAATTCACAAAGAATTAATAAAAAATTTTAGGAAGAATTTGGATATAGTATACACTACACAGACAAGGGCAAGAATTATTTGATTTGTAGCCAAGGATGTGTCTATTTTGAAACCTGTGTATGAATAGCAATACAGTCTTCCTGCAGTTAGAGATGCCAGAGCCATTTGAAACCAACAGAAGAAGCAATGTTCTTGAAATATTGTGTCTAACTTCGCAGGTCTCCTTAGCTGTGACTTTGGGTAGCTAAAATAAACAAAAACATGTACTCATTTAAAAATAAGTGCCAACCCAGCTAGCTTTGAGATACTTTTAAAATATATTTCTTGAAAAGGTAACAAACAACAGAATTAATTTTAGGTAAGGAAAAATATTTATTTTTGTCCACATTGAGACAAATGTTTACATAGCTTGGAATTAGCTTTTCAGTCTGTTGTGGTGTTTGGCTCTAAAATTAACTAATTTCTACCAGTGATTCTGCATGTATATAGCATCTGTGTAATTGCACTCACGAAAATCTAGAAGCCTGGAGCCATCTTCAAGTGGGAATTGTTCTTATTTCAGTCCCAAAGGAATTCACCTCTCAAATCAGGAAAAAACTTCACCCTGTAAGAAACTGGAAGTCCTTGGGGCACAGAACCTACTAGCTTTATCAGTTTCTGACTTTCACTAGTCCCTTACTTTGTTTATTATTTTTCTTGATCTTTTCAGTCTTTTTTTTTAAAATACTTTATTTTTTTTTCTTCAAGTTACATCTCAGTAACAAACCCCTCCCTATTCCCCCTTCCTATCCCGCCCTTCCACCCTCTTCCCCCCAGAAGTTTCCCCTTTCAGTCCAACAGATGGTTCTTTCTCTTATAACAGTAAGTATTATACAAAACAATAGATATAAATATGCCACATTTATGAGAGTTAAATGGCCCAGTATACCTTCCCAATGTCCAGTTTATACATATTTGGCCCCTGACTTTAACATTCTACTATCTAACCATCTCCATGAGTTTAAAGGTCTATATGTGACTCAACATTCATACTATCTTGCAACACACTTTTAAGAGTATCTTCTTAGATCTATAACACCCTCTTGATTCCTAAACAATTCAAAATTTAACTATGAGACTCTAGCTGTCTATTCTTCAACCACCTCAGAGACCTGAGAGGGATAAATATATTTGCTTATATAGGAAGTACAGGGCCTGCAGCTTCCAAAACTAAGAAAGAACATACCAATGACTGCCTGGACAGTTCCCATTTTCTCTCCATACATTCCAGCATCAGTCTTCAGCCTTTGGGTCCTGTTTCTCTGACAGACATTTGTTGTAGAGCAGGGATTATGAAGGACTTACCTACCCTGTCTTGGCAGAGTTAGGCTGTCGACTTCCCTGCTACCAAGTTTTGTCCTTTTTGGACAGCAGTCTGTCTGCAGTTGGTGTGATCTTTTCAGTCTTAAGTCTGTAATCTTACTGCAACCCAGCTAGCTGTCCCTCACCTCTTTTACTATGCTGAATCTGTCCTCTCTTCACAGTAAGGAGTGACTTTTGATTGCCCTTCCCTGAGAGTCTTAGTTTCTGTCTGTCTGTTCTGTCCACACCTCGTTGGTATGGAACCTGCCTTCGCTGCTTTCTACTCCCTCAATTACATTTTGTTTGATTTCAGTATGCATACACTACATTGTGGGTAAATCTATAAAGCTCTTATGTTGGATACTCCTTCCATTGCCTTGCAATGAGTTTATGGGTAATTCTTATTAGAAAGATGGTAAGGAAAAGTGTTCATTTTTGATCTGGGTGTGTGGTATAAGTGGAGGGTCAGTAATAATATTGATTAAATTAAATCTGTTTTATAAGCCTACTTGCTCCTAGGTTAGATTTTGTGGTCGGATAATGGATCAATATGAGATTCTATGTGCCTTTCTTATCCTTAATTTAATATTTAAACTGAATCTAGACTATTGCATGTTATTGAATTAATACAGTTATACTAAATTTTTTCTAATTTTAGGAACAGTAGCATAAACCATAACAAGTCTGGCTGTATTTTGGATCCTAAGTGTCCTCTTAATACTCATATGTCATTAACATGATGACATTCATGGTAATATTGGAAGGTAAGGCCTGGTGAGGGGCCTGGTGAGGGATCTTAGATCATTGGGGATGTGTCTCTGAGGTGGATGATGGGGCCCAGCCCCTTCTCTCTTGCTTCCTGGCCATGAAGTGAATGATTTGCTCTTCCCGCCATTTCTGCCATACTCGGTGGTCTAATCACAGGCCCAAAAGCAACATATCATAGAACAAAACCTGCCAAGCTGTAAGCCAAGACAATTCTTTTATAAGTTGGCTATTCAGATCTCTGTTGAGTGGTAACAGAAACTGATTGACATACAGCCAAACCAATCTACAGGCTTCTGAAACTTACTGGAAAATTCCCAGTGAAGTGATATTGCTTCGTAACTTTTCCATAGAGAAGACAAATGTTTCCACATAGTTTTATACACAGGGATATTTGTTATGCATGTTTGCTTGGATTACCATTAAACTCCTTCTGTTGAAAGTAGTAATCCTTGTGATTTCTTTTGTACTTTGGCATTGCAAATAAATCTAAATGCTCATAATCTTCATCTTTGATTTAGCTTTATGACAATCACATTTAAAAACACACTACTACTTTTTTTACTTTTAATATCTTTTCTTTCATTTCACTAGATATAAATTTTTTAAAGGCAATAAAATTCTGCAATCTGGTTTAAATTAGTATTAGTATTTAACATATCATCTACGTATCCATTTTGTTAGTTTATATATTCTTGGCTGTATCAAGATTAAAACTTTCTTAACAAATTTTACATGACTAAAATGCAAAACATCTTTGCAGGCATTTTTCACTAATTTCCCCTCTCTTAAAGTTTCTTTTATAAAGATTCATTCACGTGTCTGTGAGTTTATACTGATGACCTAATCACTGGCAAAGAGCCTGCCTTCTAGTCCCACACTTGATTACAGCCAAAGGTGGGGACCTCACGCTGCCCCATCTCCTAATACAATTACATCAGGTTAGAATCTCAACATAAAACATTCTGTCCATAGGACTACTGTAAGGATTATATGAAGTAGTATGTGATGTGACTAGTACATACAACATATGTGAGGAGAGTTCTGTCACATTCCTGTAGATGTCGCAGTGTGCACATGTTCTGAAAAGTCACTGCAGAGGCCATTTTTCCTAACTTCTCTGCATCTATGCTGCTGAGTTTGCTGAAAAAGTCAGCTCCCCTTCGTTGAATTGCTTTTGCCTGTTTGTAAATAAATAAATACATTGTGGGACCATGTCTGCAATTTATTGATCAGAATGAGTCCTCCTTTTATTTATTGACACATCTCAATCTGTGTCCCAGACTGGCCTCAAGCTCCTCATGAAGCCTCCACTGGCCTGGACCTTCCAGCACAGCCTCCCCCCACCCCCCCAGGGCAGTCTCCCACAGGCTAGGATTTAGGAGGGCACCACGCGCCTGGCTCCAATTCATTCTTTCCTGGAGTCATCTTACCTATTCTGATTTTTTTTTTTTTTGTATTTCCATGTAGTTTTAGAATAATTATATCTTTATTTGTATAAAATTTTACTAGGATTTTGGTAGAAATCATGCTAAACTTGTTTTTTTAATCAACTTAAAGAGAATTATAACTTGTTAATGGGCATCTCGAATCCTATTGCCTTGTTGAAACCAGTTATTACTTCTGGGACTTAGCTGTAGATTAACATTTTTTTAATTTATTTTTTATTTCTTCAAGTTACATCTCAATCGCAATCCCCTCCCTACTCCCCCCTCCAGTTCCACCCTCCCACCCTCTTCCGCCTCAACCCACCCATCCCCTTCCTTTTTTTTTTAAGTTTAAGTATATCTTTTTACCTCCAACAGCTCCCCCCTTCATTTTTTTTAACATAGAAATCTTGTTACATGCAAACACATGGCCATATTTTTTCATTCTGATCCAAATGCCTTTCATTTCCTTCTTGCTTCGATGCAGTCTTAACTCTGACAACACATCAAGATGAAAAAGTTTTCTGTCCTTCTTTCTATTTTTTTTTTGAGTTTATATTCTGAAGGGTACTGCAGGTTTTTTTCAAAATCTTTTCTGCATCAGTTGATATGACCACATGATCTTTTTCATAGGTTAGTAACATAGTTATTATGTTAATTGACTTCCCAAATAATAACTAAGGCTTGTGTACTTGGTATATTATTATTTTCATATGTTGATGAGTTTTTTGGCTTATCTTATGTTAAGAGTTTTTGTATTTCTATTGATGAGAGTTATTGATGGGTAATTTTATTTCTTGTACTATCCTTGTCTAGTTTAGGCATCACAATAATAATACCAGTTTTTATAAGTGAAGTGATACTTATCCTTCTTATTCAGTTTATATTATACTTTTTCATATACTGTTATATTTTGAGTTTTTATTTATATGCACTTGTATGACCTCTAAAATGTGATTTTAAAGTCTGAGTAACAGTTGTAAAAATATAATTCTCTTTACTTTTCTCTTTTATTATATCATTTTCTTGTTTTATTTTTAGTAATTCCCTAGTGACCAGCTTCCTATAAAAAGCCTATCTGCTACATATCCTATTTATATATATAATACTTTCTAGGGATAAGATTCTTTTATGTTTTATTATTTTATGTGAACATACAAAATAATGGTTATGGCATTCTGATGTGTATATTCTATTTTGTTTTATTCTTATTCAAAGTTTAGCAGGGCAAGTAGGACACTATGAGCTCCTCTCCCATCCATGACTATTTCTTTTTTTTTTTTAAATACTTTATTTTTTTTTCTTCAAGTTACATCTCAGTCACAAACCCCTCCCTATTCTCCCTTCCTATCCCGCCCTTCCACCCTCTTCCCCCCAGAAGTTTCCCCTTTCAGTCCAACAGATGGTTCCTTCTCTTATAACAGTAAGTATTATACAAAACAATAGATATAAATATGCCACATTTATGAGAGTTAAATGGCCCAGTATACCTTCCCAATGTCCAGCTTATACATATTTGGCCCCTGACTTTAACATTCTACTATCTAACCATCTCCATGAGTTTAAAGGTCTATACCTGACTCAACATTCATACTAACTTGCAACACACTTTTAAGAGTATCTTCTTAGATCTATAACACCCTCTTGATTCCTAAACAACTCAAAATTTAACTATGAGACTCTAGCTGTCTATTCTTCAACCACCTCAGAGACCTGAGAGGGATAAATATATTTGCTTATATAGGAAGTGCAGGGCCTGCAGCTTCCAAAACTAGGAAAGGACATACCAATGACTGCCTGGACAGTTCCCATTTTCTCTCCATACATTCCTGCATCAGTCTTCAGCCTTTGGGTCCATGACTATTTCTTGACAGATCCAGTTTTTCTTGCCCAGAATAGACAGCCACAGAAGCTATGGCAGTTGATCAAACTCAGATAGTATGTGTAAGCCCTTTTCTCCCATATTCTGGCTCTTGCATTCTTTCTGAACCCTCTTCCATGATATTTTCTGAGCCTAAAGCAGGTTGTATAAATATCCTGTTTAAGTTTTATCAATCAATTGCCCCTTATTCTCAGCACCTTGAGGGGCCAAGTCTCTATATCTGCCACCATTTATTGTAAGGAGAAGATTCTCTGATTAGTGCTGAAAGTAGTGTTTCCTCTGCATAAGAGGGAAAGATCTCCCATGTTCATGGATCACTGGGATTAACACAATACAAATGGCCATCCCACCCAAAGCAATCTACAGACTAAATGCAAACCCCATCAAAATTCCAGCACAATTCTTTGCAGAACTTAATAGGACAATTACCAGCTTCATATGGAAAAATTAAAAAACTCAGGGTTGCTAAAACAATTCTGAACAATAAAAGAACTTCTGGAGGTCTCACCATCCCCAATTTCAAGCTATACTACAGAGCTTTAGTAATAAAAACAGCATGGTATAGCATAGAAACAGACACGTTCATGAATGGAGTGAAATTGAAGACCCAGACATAAATCCACACATCCTATGGACATCTGAATTTTGACAAAGAAGCCAGAAAATACACACTGGAGGGCTGGAGAGATGGCTCAGCGGTTAAAAACATTGGCTGCTCTTCCAGAGGCCCTGAGTTCAGTTCCCAGCAACCACATGGTGGCTCACAACCATCCACAGTGTGATCTTATGCCCTTTTCTGACTGGAGTCATACTTGCAGATAGAGCACTCATAAAATAAATAAATAAATAAATAGCATTTTAAAATAATTTAAAAAAAGAAATAGGAAAAAAAAGACAACATCTTCAACAAATGGTGCTGGTCAAATTGGATGTCTGCATTTAGAAGAGTGCAAATAGATCCATATCTATCACCCTGCACAAAATTCAACTACAAATAGATCATAGACCTCAACATACTGAACCTGATAGACAAGAAAGTGGGGAATAACCTTGAACTCATTGGCACGGAAGACTTCCTGAATGGATAGCTCATGCTGGTGAGGATGTGGAATATGCAGAACACGCCTCCATTGTTGGTGGGAGTGTAAACTTGTACAGCCACTATGGAAATCAATATGGCAGTTCCTCAGAAAGTTGGGAATCAATCTACCTTAAAATCAAGGTATCCCATTCTTGTACATATGTCCAAAAGACTCTTCATCCTACCACAAGGACACTTGCTCATCCATGTTCATTGCTGCTCTTTTCATAATTACCATAGATTGGAAACAACCTGGATGTCCCTCAACAAAAGAATGGATAAAGAATCTATGGTACATTTACACAATGGAGTATTACTCAGCTGTTAAAATGACATCATGAAATTTTTCAGGCAAATGGATGGAACGAGAAGAAATCAACCTGAGATAACCCAGACCCAGAAAGATAAATATGGCATGTATTCACTTATATGTGGATATTAGCCATTAAATAAATGAAAGCCAACCTAAAATCTGTAGACCCAGAGTGGTTAGAGAAAAGGACTAGGTGGGACACATGGATCCCCTGGGAAGAGGAAATAAAATAGATTTTATTGGTGGACTTGGATGCAAATGGGAGGATCAAATGGGGAGGGGAGATAGGTTTCAACAAGGGAATGCAGGGAGAGACAAAATCGAGGAGAATTTGAGGGATGGTATGGAAACCTAGGGCAGTGGAAACTCCCTAAAATATATGTGATCCTAATGAGGTCTTCTTTTTTTTTTTTTTTTGGATTTTAACAAGCCTTAGCCTGGATTGTGCAATCTTAGCCCATTTAAGATAGCTTATTAGAGCAGCCTTGCCCTTGATGTAACCCCATAATATATACATATTGAATACATACATAATGAAACCCCATAATATACACATATGTCCCTTGGGCTGTTTTTTCTCCACACTATGCCGATGTTCCTGGCCACGTGGAATGATCTTCTTCCATTTACTCCATCGTTTCTTCCTCCAGATATGGTTGCTGAGGTTGGGAAAAGATCTACTTCATTTACTAAGATAATAAAAGGTCCTGAGGAAAACTTCTCAGACTTTTTAGGGAGCTAAATTTTGAATTGTTTAGGAATCAAGAGGGCGTTCTAGATCTAAGAAGATGGTTATAATAGTGATGCAAGTTAGTATGAAAGCTAAGTCAGTTATAGAACTTTAAACTCATGGAGATGGTTAGAAGGTAGAAGGTTAAAGTCAGGGGCCAAATATGTATGAACTGGACATTGGGAAGGTATACTGTGCCATTTAACTCTCATAAATGTGGCATATTTAATTCTGCTGTTTTGTATAGAATTTACTGTTATAAGAGAAAGAACCATTTGTTGGATTGAAAAGGGAAGCTGTTGTGGGGGAAAAGGGTGGAAGGGTGGGACAGGAAGGGGGAATAGGGAAGGGTTTGTGACTGAGATGTAACTTGAAGAAAAAAAAATAAAGTACTTATTTAAAAAAAAATAAAGCACCGATTAAGACCCTTAGCAATGGCTTGTGCTGTGAAACTAACCTGATGCTCCTGATGCTCAGTTGTTTCTCTTATCCCCTCATCTACTGGGGCTCCTCGAGCTCTCAATGGTCTAATTACCCTTTGACATTCAGCATTTGCATTTTCATACACCAAGTCATTTATCAAGTCCTGTCTGGCATCAGGGTTATCTACATCTCTCTCCACAGCTGAAGTCAATCTCCCTAATGAGGTCTTCTAATAATGGGGGTGACAAAGTCCCAAATGGAAATCTTTTGCCACTAAAGGAGTCTTCCAGTACTAGGACTGGGTTGCATTTAGTTGAGTTGTTGGCCAAAAGGATCCAATGGAAATCCCTAAACAACTCAGATTGTTGTCAAAACAATAGGTTACTCTCTGAAAACTGATACTAGGACCCCATTACTGAGGACAACACCCACACAACTCATTGAATATGGAGAAAGAAGTCAAGCTGGAGCCTACATGGAACCTTCATTCCTATGTTCTAATGCCTTTGATGTGGGAAGTAATCTGAAAGCTACCAAAAGAGAAACATAAACACCAACCCAGCCTCAGAACCTTTGACCTACAATCTGTTCTGTCTGAAAAATATGCTAGGGCAATGGTGGCACAGAACTTGTGGGAGTAACCAGCCAACATCTGAGCTGACTTAAGGTCCATTCCACAAGGTGGAATCCATACCCAACTATATTTGGGTGACCAAGAACCACACACTAGATAGCCCAGAGACCTAGGGTAAAACCAAATACTACTGATCTTTAAAAAAAAAAAAGTAACAATAAAATGACTCCTAATGATATACTGCTATAATCATATGGGATCAGTGCCTTATTCAGCCATTATGGAAGACACTTCCTCCTGCAGCAGATGGGAACAAATACAGAGACCCACAACCAGACATGAGAGAGAGAGAGAGATGCCTTGGAACTCACAGCTCTAAATGGTATGTCTTCATCAGATCCCTCCCCTCGGAGCTCAAGGAATCCAGTGAAATAGGAAGCAAAAAGAGTGTAAGAGCCAGAGGGGATGGAGGACGCCAAGAAAACAAGGCCTTCTGAATCAACTGAGCAAGGTGTGTATGAACTCACAGAGACTGAAGCAGCAAGGACTCAACCTACACAGACCTGCACGAGGTCCTCTGCATATATATTATAGCTTTCAACTTAATATTTTTGTGGGATTTCAGAGTGCATGAATGAGTGGGTTTCTGATTTTTGTGGCTGCTCTTTTCCTTCTGTTGGTTTGCTTTGTCCAGACTCCATGTGATGGTTTTTATTTTATCTTCTTGTATCTTATTTTGTCATGTTTGGTATTTATCTCCTAAAAGCCTGTTCTTTTCTAATGAGAGACAGAAAAGGAGTGACTCTGGAGCAGAGAGGAGCTGAGGGGAGAGACTGGGAGGAGTAGAGGGAGGGGAAACTCTAGTCAATATATATTGTATTAGAAAATAATATTTTCAATAAATGAAAAAATTTTAAAAACTCAGCTTGATGTCATCTTGATTTACCCAAACAATGGTAGTAAATCCCCCCACCATGACCCTATCACCTCTTCAGCCATGGGTTTTTGTCTGAATTTACAGTTCCAGCCAAGAAACACTTGCAGATGGGGCCTTGAATCCAATCCAATGGGAAGTTTGTTATCCCCATAACAGTTGTCCCTTATTGCATTAGTGCATACTTGTTGTCTGGTATGTTGCTATTTTGGTTATTAGGGTTCTTATCTTGGTAATACTACTGATGCCTTTCCCTCATAGGCCTCATAACACCTGGCATTTTGAAAGCTAGCCAGCAGGAGGAAGTTTCCAGTCAGTTTCAGCCTTATTTCTCTGTATCTTACAACCAATGTATATGATATCTTCAGCAAAAGGGTCTTGTCATCTAGTTCTGGTGGGTATCCAAAAGGAGTGGCAAGTGTCTCTATTGTTTTGGGGGGCCTCTGGGTTCTTCCTAGTCAGGAATACATACGGACATGTGCCTCACCTGGCACTGTAATTTTTGTTTAACAAAAACTATGGTTTCTAGGAACAGCTTATGTTCCACATCCTTGAAATTCCCTGGAGTTTCCCCTTCAGTATCTTAATGAACCTTAAGTAATATGTCAGAACCTCATTATACCTGAATTGTACAACTTAATGTGCTGGGCTACCTTGTCTCACAACTCTGCAACTTCCCTAGACTGTATAACATAATTTAAGTTTTACCTTTCACTTTAAATCCTGCCAAAATATTTACTGTTTCTCTTATGTTGATTCCAGTTGGTATTGAACTGTTTATTTTGTGAAGTTACCATGTGATTTTATTTCCTTTTTTTGATTCAAGGCCATATTATTTAAATGATTTTTTAAATTTACTATTTCTAAAAGTAACCATCAGAACATGAAGGTACCAGAATATTTGTTCTCATTTTATGTGCCCCAATTATTATCATTTTACCACTTTGTACAGAGAGAAAGATGTCCTCGTCTAATTTCACTTTTGGTCATTTGGCTGTGCATGAGGTTTTCGGGAAGATATCCTTTGCTGTATATACTCGATATGCACCACAGTGTCAGAGTTTTCAGGAAGTGCTGTTTATTCTTGGATTCCCAGCTGCAACATTTCCCTCTCAGGATGCAGCATTTTACTTCCTACATAAACAGGCAGCATAGGAAGAACCCTGTTGGTGCAAGAAAAGAAAGCCAACTTGGGCTCCCTGTCTCAATTCTGCAAGACTACAAGACGAAAAAATGTGCTAGGTTTAGGGAAGACTCTAAACAGAGACTTAGTAACTATATTCCCTTGCTTCATCTTTGCTTCTCTTGACTCAGCTTCATCCTTCTAGATAAATTTCCCGGGACTTTAGAAGAACATAGAGCTGACAACTGTAAAGGGTTCACACCCTTGTGAACATAGTGGGAAGTGTGTTTTACCCATTTTCAGCTCTAAAAAGGAAATAAAATCACATGGTAACTTCACAAAATAAGCAGTTCAATACCAACTGGAATCAACATAAGAGAAACAGTAAATATTTTGGCAGGATTTAAAGTGAAAGGTAAAACTTAAATCTCAGGGAAGGACTCTGTGGCTTAAGCTAATTGTGGTTCTGCCCCTAACTAAGTTTCTTTGGCCTGGGGATCAAAGTGCTATGATTGGTTGCTTGGCTCTGGGCTCTTGACCTCTCGATGGAGGATGTAGTTATTGGGTTATATAGGAAGTTGACAGTCCTCTTGCCAATCAAATGGTTAGGAAATTGCTTCAAAGGGAAATTGGGTATAGTCACAAGAAAAGCAAGATTAAATAATAAGTATTTCATATGTATGAATTGATATGAGAAAGACATCTGAAAAGAAGCCTTTGAACAAACCAGGTGAAAAATGTACTGAGTGGAAATGGAAAATGATTTGACCTTGGAACGTTTAGGAGGTGACATTCACGGAGTTGTATACAAACTATTATAACGTACAGTAGCTGTGCACACACCAGCCAAGTAGGACAGTAGACTTTGTTTGACCCTTTTGTCCTTTGCTTCCTGGGATACCATTTTGTTTTATTTTATTGCTACATGAATGTGCTTCATTTACATAGTTATTGCCATTTGTTCACTCATCTGAACACTCACTATCTAGGACAGAGTAAAGGACACATGGTTATTGGCTTCTTGTGTTCTGAGCTATTAAGCACAAAACTGCTTTCTTAAATGCTTCTGTGACCCATCACCACACATAATCAAGTAGACCTAAAAGGCAGTATCCAAGGATATCGAGCAGGCTGGATAACAGATGTGGGAGCAGTAATTCCATATGACCTAAACTAGTGGGAATTTTTAGATAGGAACTGACCTGTGTGTGACTGTCTTAGACAGTAGTGGTAATGCTAGGGCTATAACATCATACTTGTTTTTCTGTAAGTAGAATCATTGTGTTCAAATGATACCTCCCCCAAGGAAAATAGCTTAATAGGATTATAGAACTATAATATAGGTTTTTAATAGATAAAGACATTAGATTTATCTTCATATTGGCTAATACAATATAAAGATATTGCCTCACACTTTCATTAAACTTCATATGTCATTGTATAACATTTGTGTGACATAACATTTCACTGTTATGAGACCTTGTAGGGATCTATGAATCAATATTCCTTTTGTAACACCAAGTTTATCTGTCCCTTTAAGTATGTCATCATTTGCACCAGGCAGAAGCATGGTAAGTATTCTAGGGCTTTAGAATAGATCAAGTGAAATGTCAAATTATACTAGTGTATAACGTACTTTTAACTGCCATGCTTTGATGTGGGGGGAAAGCCCCCTTACATAAGGGATATAATGGAGTATATATCATCTATATTAAGTAATATCTACTATATTAAGTAGGTTATCTTAACACTCTATGTGTAATCATTGCTTTCAGTTGTATGTTTACCCACCTGGCTTGAATATATCATTCAAATCTTATGGTCACACAGATAGCCCTGGATAAATAAGCCACAACGCACAACCCAAAGTTGTGATTTGGGGAAAGGGATTGGTGGGGGTGTCAGTGGTAATAGGAATGGGAGGGAGAAAAGAGAAGATATGTTCCAGAGAGTAACTGGAATATGTTATAGTGTATAAATTGTCAAATGACAAAATCAATAATAAATATGTTTATATAATAAGATCTTTATAGAAAGCAAAACTATCTCAAAATTATTGCCATACTCTTAAGAGTCAACAGACCTTCCCTTCTAAAAACCACCCATTTATGTAAGAGTTTGTGCCCAAATTCCTCATGTTGGCATCTAAGACTGTGCTGGTTAGTTTTTGTCAACTTGACACAAATATTAAGCTATCTGGGAAGAAGGACTCTCAGTTGAGGAATTGTCTTCATCATATGGGTCTGTAGTCAAGTTTATGTGGCAGTTTCTTGATTCTTGGTTGATATGGGAGGGGCTCACTGTGGGCAGTTCCATCCCTGGACAAGTGGTCCTGGGTTGTGTTAGAAAGAAAGCTGATCCATGAAGTGGTGGCACAGGCCTTTATTTAATCCCAGCACCGAGAAAGCAGAGGTAGGCAGATCTCTATGAGTTGAGGCCACTCTGATCTACATAGCAAGTTCCAGCCCAACCAAAACTACATAGTGAGATCCTGTCTCAAAAAGTCAAAGAAGAAGAGGTAGAAGGAGAGAGGAGGAGAGGGAAAAGAAAGAAAAAAGAGAGAGAGGGGAAAGATGAAAATGAAAGAAGGGAGGAAAGAAGGAAGGAAGAAACGACAGAAGGAAGGAAAAGAAAGAAAACTAAACAAGCCATAGAGAGCTGGCCAATAACTGGGGTTCTTCCATGGTCTCTGTTTCAGTTTCTGATGCAGGCTCCCACCTTGAGTTTTATACCCTGATTTCTCTTTGTGATGGAGTGTAAGTTGTAAGCTGAAATAAACCTCTTTTGCCCCAAGTTTCTTTTGGTCAGGGTGTATGTCTTAATCAGTTGCTGCGAAGAGATACCATGACCAAAGCAACTTATAAACGAAAGCAATTAGGGGTTGTTACAGTTTCAAAAGGTTAGTCCATTTCTATTACTAAGGGAAACATGGCAGCAGGCAAGTAGGCATGATACTGTAGTGGAACAGTATGATCTACAAACCAGGGGCAGAGAGAGAGACTGGACCTGGTGTGGGCCTTTGAAACCTCAGATCCATGCTAAGTGACACACCTCCTCCTACAAGGCCACACACCTCTTAATCCTTCCTAAACAGTCTACCAACTAGGAACCAAACATTCAAATATATGAACCCCTGAGAGCAGTTTTTATTCAAATCACCACAGTGTCTATCACCTGGTGGGAGGTGGGGAGCAAACTAGCTCATAAACCTTCATTTGGAGTACAATCTCTCTTATGTCTCAGTGTTACTTGTCTTTTCTGAATCAATCACACTTTTCTGTCTTTATGTAAAGCCCATATTTTTCTTCAGGATTTAAGAATAATTCTTATTTTCATTCCCCCTTGAAGTCTTTGCCTACCTTTTCAATAATTTGACTTTTCCTCTTAAATCCAATATCTTGTCATTTCATTTGGCAGGTACTTTAAAATTATTTGATTTCCATGGTATTTACATCATTAGATTTATGGGGCCTTAAAGGCAAATAGTAGCTTAAAAGCTTTCTGCATTGTTTTCAAGACCATCATTGACATTCTTGAAGCATTTACTAAGGAAATCAAATGATTAAGTGTGGTTCTCAGTTCTGCTATTTACTTGTTCTCTCCTGCAGAGATGCTGTGTTCCTTACTTGGAGTGGAAACAAAGAAAATGATTGTTGAAAATTTGTATTGCTTAGAAAACGAAAATAATTCAAATATTAGTTTGAACCATTTTGTTCTTCATTTTTAGGACTGTTGGGCAAGATCTTAATAGCTATTCGAGATGCATGTTTTGAAATCTCAGCAATGCAGATGGTAAGTGGCTTGCAATGAGCCATAATGTATGGAACAATTGTTTTTAATAAGTCTTAGAATGTGTTTAGCCTAATGTTCACTGTGCACTCAAGAATGAAGTTTATTAAAATTAAAGACATACAAATTCAGTAACCTGGCTGGATGTGGTGGCATAGGTCTTTAATCACAGCACTATGAAAGAAGAGGTAGGTATGCATTTGAGGCCACCCTGATGCACATGGCTAGTTCCAGGCCATCCAAAAACAAAAACAAAGCAACAGTGACAGTGACAGAAAACTGAACTCAATAGCTTTATAATGAAACAAAAAATATTTTAATTATTTAATCCATGTAATCATTTACTGTGATACTAATATTCAGATGATAAACAAGATTTAAGCTCCAGAGTTTCTTTACTTGGGACTTCAGTAGAAGAGTAGATAGAGATCAAAGACTATTTCAGTCTCACAAATGACAGAGTCAACGTGATGTACATCACTGAGTGCTCTGTGTTCTAGGTTTCTTAGCAAATAATGAAGGAAGAATGTGAGTTCAGGTTGCCTTGGCACTCTCAACCTAGGGTTGGTTTCTAAACTGTCCCTCAAGTGTTAGTGTATTTAATCTCCCCCTTGGCCCTTAAGCCTCAACACCAAACTGGCTAGAATTGCCTTCTCAGACATCCTCAGAAAGTCCTCACCTGAAGTCGTAGGACATATTTTGGGAACCATAGATACCCTTGTGCTGTACTCACTGAGGCATTTGACAAGAAATCGTTATAGATGTGAACCTATGTTGAGGGTAGTATAGTATGATGGTAAATACTATTGCTGGTTTTTAGAGCCAGAGACAATATTATCAAAGATCAGCAGTTTTCTAGGGCTGTGACCCTACTTAGGCATCCTTAGCTTCTCACCTAGGCCATAAGCATGCTGTTATTTGCCACTGTGGAATTATGCTGTAGATTAAATAGTTTTACTAAGTTATATTTTATGCCACTTTTTTTTTTTTTTTGGCTTTTCGAGACAGGGTTAATCTGTGTAGCCCTGGCTGTCCTGGACTCACTTTGTAGACCAGGCTGGCCTCGAACTTGCAAAGATCCGCCTGCCTCTGCCTCCCAAGTGCTGGGATTAAAGGCGTGCGCCACCACCGCCCAGCTTTATGCCACATTTTTATGCACTACTGCTAAAAGTTGAATGAATGTAGTGAAATCAAACAGAATTCCCTCCCTGTAATAATAATTCTGCCCAGTCCTTCTGATGTGATCTCCAGTCTTGCAAACATTAGAGAAGCAAAAGAGGGATGGATATAAAAACTAGGGTTCAGAATCCCTTTCTTTAATGTTTTAGTTTGTGAGACTGCTAAACATAACAAAATTTTATTCCTAACTCAATTTAAAACCAACCTTGATAAGGAGTTAGTTCTTCAAGGTATGTTTTATATGCATATATATCTATTCACACTTGTGTTTGTAGGCTAGTAGGAAGTTCAGCTGATGTGCCCTAACTGTTTTGTTACAAACCAGTTTTAAAGATTTTTCCAAATGCTTGGGAAGACAGTGGTATGGCTTTCCATTCTCTCTACAAGAACTAAGTGTTCCTACCTATGCTTAAGAACACTTCTTGTATGTCTAATCTACCAATTAACAGCATTATATTGTCTATGCTTATTTTGTTGTGTCAAGAATAGGGTTTCATTCCTAGAGTTGTAGGGTAGTGGATGAGAGCATGGTCAGTGGAGTCAGATTCTGGGAGTGACAGGAAGCTGATTTGTGGAGGTCTCATGGCACCTCTGAGTCTTAGCAGTAACATACATAGATCTGGGCTTTTCATACTACTTATGTCATAGGAGTGTGAGAATTACATGAGATGATATATGTATAAAACCCAGTCATATATCACACATTAAGTACTCAATAAACCTCAATAAATAAATAATGAAGGTGTTATTACTGATCAGCTGGTCTATAACAACACTTTCTTCTTCAAAGAATAAATTAACCAGGACTCACCTTTTGAAGTTAAAAGAATAAGACCATTCCCCCACTTGCCCACAATCATGAGGGCAGGAGAGCTGTCCCTGCCCCTCATTGGCTACAACACTCTGGAAAGTAGGCCCTGCACCTCGCCTGAGCAGCACAGGAGAGCTGGCCCTGGTGGAGTGGGCAAGAGCACAGGAGAGCTGGCCCTGCCACTTGTCCTCCATGAGGTAGTGCTATTGGGGCACTGATGCCCTCCCCCCACTCACCTCTCACCACTTGTGGCAGTTAGGAGAGCTGGCTCTGGGGGTCATACGAGTGGGTGAGCTGACCCTGTCCCTCAAGGGCTGCCACACTCCAGGGAGTGGCCCCTGCACCTTGCTTGGACAGCATGGTAGTGCTGACCCTGGTGGTAAAGTCACAGGTAAGCCAGCCCAGAGGGTGTGAGAGCAGGAGAGCTGTCTAGCCCCTCATAGGCTGAAGCACTTGGGAGAGTGGGCTCTGTGCCTTGACCCGGCAGCACAGTGGAGCTGGCTCTGGAGGCGTGGGTGCAGCTGAGATGGCCCCATGGGCATGAGAGCAGGAGAACTGACCCTGCCTCCTGCGGATGACAGCAGTAGGGTGGCCTAGCCTTAGCAGTGCTGTAGATCTCCTCCTGGAGGTACAGAAAAGGGAGAGCAGAGTCCGACCAGCTCAACTACCACCCAGACCCAGAGACCCAAGGCTCTGAGTTAGCCCACCTCAAAATCTGTGAATGGATGGGAGTGTGAAAGGGCCAGTCTTGCCTATCCAAAGCTGCAGAATCTCCATGACACACAACAGGATAACTGGGAGAAGGCCTTGTAGTCCCAATGCTGTGATCAAAGCAGCTGCAGCAGCAATTCATCAAAATGATCCACCTCCCCACCCCCACCCCAGTGTCTGTAAAGTCCCTGAGCAGCATGCCCAAAAGCGTACTGCCAGGGCTAGCTATCAGCTCCCCCTTTCCAACCCCAGCCTGTGCAGCTGGAGCAGTCAAAATGGTGGCTCCTGGCTCAACTGTGGGAATGGCAGTTGTCCTGCCTCAGCCTGCTGCCGACTAGGAGAACTGTCCATGGTGATAACAACGAGTTTCCTGCCTCAGCCTACTGTGTCAAGAGAGCTGTCCGCAGAGGCAGCACCTCTCCTCCTGTCTCCTTCAGCCATTCATGGAGCAGGGATGCTGCTGCCACGACTCCCTTTGTAATCTTGGCAACTTTGTAAACTTTGTAAACTCTCAGGGCAAGGAAAAATGCGACTGGACCCCAGCCTGAGGAGCTTCAGCAATCCAACCTTCCCTCATGCCCCTGAAACCTCTCTGTCATAACATTTCCAAACTCTGTAACTATCACAAAGATCATCTTCATCCTACCTTATGCTAATTTAAGGTGAAAAGTCTGAACAAAAGAAACCTACCAATCACAGCACAGGGAAACCCACCAATGCCTGACCAGGAAACCCACCAATCACAGCACAGGGAAACCCACCAATCCCTGACCAGGAAACCCACCCATCACGACACAGGAAAACCCTCCAACCCCTGAGCTCTCCAAGCTCAGGACTTGAAGGTCTACAAATCCTCACTCTGGAAATTCCTGCTCTAGAAAGCCACACCTCCCAAAAACTCCTATATAAGCACTGCACCTTCTTCATTCCCTGCTGCCCTCTCCCAGGAACAGGGGCAGCCACACACCCTGGATTCCTCCCTGCTCACCCTCCAATAAATCTCTTTTATGAGATTTGCTGTCTGCCGAGACTCTTTAATTGGGAAGAAGCATAGAAGAGAAGACATTGGAGAAGGAACAGAGCTCAGGCTTGGGCTCCTCAGCTCAGCTGGGGTTGCAGCACCCTTGTGAGCCACAACGTCTCTGGTGAGGAAGCCTCCTCTCAGAACTGTGTAGTTCCTGGGCTCTTGAGTCTCAGGATATCCTTCTACTAGGACAATGTCCCACCTAAAGGAGCTGTGTGGTTCCTGAGTTCACAAGTTTCAGGATACTATCCCATCCATGCATGCCTATATGCTAACAGGCCTGGTGAGGATCCAATATTGATGGTGTCACAGAAGCCAGAGACCATGAACCAAACCAATGACTCATTTCAATGAATATTTGCATGTGTGAACAAAGGGGTATACTATGGGACACACTGTGACACAATACACCTTCCATGATGAGATGTTTTCTATGGTGTGTGTGTGTGTGTGTGTGTGTGTGTGTGTGTGTGTGTTTTATTTTGGCAGGAAGGTTGTAAGGGTGAAGGGCGGATATGAGGGGACAGGGAGACGAACAGGACTTGGGTACATGATGTGAAACTCACAAAGAATCAATAAAAATTTAAACTGTAATTCCAGCACTTGGAAGGTGAGGTAGAACAGTCGCAAGTTCAAGAGCAGCCTGGGCTTCATAGTGTCTTTGAGACCAGTGTGGGGAAAAGACACTATATAGCAAAAAGTAAAAGTATATGTCCAAGGAATGATAAATGCTGAGTGCTAACTGTAGCTCACTGGATTGGCTTACAGTTTTGTTTTGTTTTGTTTTTAATGTAGTTCAATATGGATCGGGCTAATGTTGAAGAATTCTATGAGGTCTATAAAGGCGTGGTGTCTGAGTATAATGTAAGTATCAAAATTAATGTAAAATAATGCAGCTAAAACAATGTGTGTGTTTCAAATCTCAGAAATTCTATAATTTATAATTATTGAAAGTAATTCAAAGGATGATTCATAAACCATACATCTGATAAAGGATTAATATCTCAAGCTACTCAATAGGAAAATGACAAACTAATTTTTAAAACAGACAAAGCCAGGGAGTGATGCATGTTGAATCTAATGTTTGGGTGGCAGAAGCAGGAAGGTCAGGAGCTTGGGACCAGCTTGGGCAGCATAGTCAAAAAAGAAAAGGAAAAAATACAAACAACCTGAAAATGTATTTCTTAAAAGAACAAGTTTGATTGGCCAACAGAGGAATGAAAGATGCTCAACGTGGGGCTGAAGAGAGGGCTCGAGGGTTAAGAGAGCCTGCTACTGTTTCAGAGGGCCCAAGTTCAGTTCCTGCAACTTTCTGTTATTTACTCTTTTAAAGCTTTTGTTAGCCCATGTAGAGAAAGGGCTATAGAATGAGAATGATGCAATATTAGATTATTGTGAGAATTAATTGAAACAAATCATGTAGAGTGATTACCAAGTACTCTCAATGAAGAGAGCACTTGGTAAACATTAACTGCTATTGCTAATTTTTAATTACTGTTTAGTTTAATAATAATGCTTGCTGGTGGAATTTTGTTGATAATTTATACTTAACACTCAAACTTCAAGTTTATTGTCTAAAAATTATCATTTTGACCTTATCCTGTTTTCACAAGACTGGCATATACTTATTGAACACCTACTATAGACTTTAGAGTTTTGTGATAAAAGGCACATGACTTACATTGATAGAAGTCAAGTTCTAGTGAGGACAGACATTAATTCAGTCATTCCATGTATAGCTGACTGTCTTAGGTCTGCAAAAGAGTCTTTGAAAAAGTAAACAACCAAGTTTTTAGAAAATTTTCTCCTTAACTAAAAATTGGGAAAACCAAAACATTTTGACTCAAATTTTAAAGAAACACATATGTTTGATGGCATTCTTTGCTGTGTCTGTTCTTCCTTGTATTTGGCTCATCTATATATCTGCTGTTCCAAATGTTGTCTGCTGCCAACAGTAACATAAAGTGAGAGGCACAAAGAAGGAAAGGAAGGAAGAATGAAGAAAGGCAGATAATTTATTTTTCTTCTTTTCAGAAAATGTGTTTGATATCTCTTCCAGCTGAGAACGTGGCATTTATGTGTAGCAGTACTTTAATAGCATGAAATAGAATATCAAGTTCAACACAATTATGCATAAAAATAGCAAAGTCACTTTGGGGGTACATTTGGGGGTTCCAGTGAATGGGGTTATGTATCACATTACTTATGAAGCCCTTTCTTCTGTCACTTCTATGAGGTCAGATGACAGGGTTTGGGCTAATTTTTAAATGTGTTCTGTAATAAGTTGTTTTAGTTTGATCTTGTGTGAGGTCATGAAAAGGGCTGGCATGGCCTGGAACTACCTTCTTGTGTAGCATCACATGGCTGCCAGGTTTCACTCCTCTTCATAAACCTCACCTGTTGTTCTTCCCCAAAGTCTATATTTATTTTTTTGCCTAAAGTGGCTTTCAGTGTTGACAGGAGAGTCAAAAGGTGTATTGAGTGTTCCAGACACTGTGGGCAACCGTTTTCTATGATCCTGTTCTTCATTATATCATTTTACAAAGAGTTAAAAACCCAAGAACCTGTCCCCTTACCCTAGGTGTTACTTTGTCATGTATTTTATTTCTGTGTGTGTGATAACTCTACAATACACTACAAATATTTTTCTTTGAATAATGTTTCTTCTGTTTTTCAAAATGTATTTTTATTTAATTTTTGGAATTTCACACATGCATGCAATGTGTTTTCGTTGTGTTTTCCTAACTCTTTCCCTCACCTCTTTCCATAATTCACTGCCACCACAAACTCCCACCGGCTCCCAGCATGGTGTCCAAAGCTCAAAGCATGTTAAACCCCTGCTGTCCTGGGTCGGGCAGCTCATTGCTTTGCTCATTCCAGCACTCATAGGCAGAGGCCAGGAAATGTGCATAGCAAGTTCCAGGCCAGCACAGACTGTATAGTGAGGCTTTGTCTCAAAAATAAATAAACAAACAAATAAATAAATAAATAGCCCACTGAATCTAACTGGTGTTGTCCATATAGTAATGAGTGTGAGGCCATTCACTTTACTGTAGTTGACCTACCTGGGCCATTCTTTGAATGAATACTAATATTTGTCATTGAATAATTATCTTTTTTCTATTTTGAATATATTTTTATTTAATTTTTTTGGAATTTCACACATACAGGCAGTGTATTTTGATTCTATTCTCCCCCCCATTTTCCCTTAACTCTTTTTCAGATTCCCCCTATGCTGCCTTCCCTCCCCGCAGAAGCTATCAACTGCCTATAACCCCTTGAATAATTATCTTTAAGGCAACTAAAAAAGAAACAAGATATGTTTTGTATTTTTCCACATTTACTGTTGTTACAACATGTTTATTCTTTGAGAATTTCATATATATGTACAATGTGTTTTGACTACATCTTATAGACAGGGATCCTGGTATTGACCCTTTTTTAAATGTTTATTTATTACTTCCGGTTACATCTCCATCACAGTGTCCTCTTTCCACCCCTCCCAGTGCCGCCCTCCCACCCTCTACCCCCCATCCCTTCCACCCCATTCCTCTGGAGTGGAGTGTCCCTACATATCAATACCCTGCCCCAGTTCAGCAGTCATATGAGGGCCAAGAGCCTCCTCATGCACTGGGGGCCTACAAGGCAGCACCACTAGGGCAAAGTGTCGCATTGACAGGAAACAAAGTCTATGTTCCTGTTCTGTTTGTTACATTGCCTGTAGTATAGTTATCTTGTACTATATGGCTAAAATTCAATTATATGTGAATAGATGATGCCAAGTGCATCCTTCTGAGCCTGGGTTAGCTCACTCAGGATGAGCTTCTCTAGTTCTGTCCATTTGGCTGCAAATTGCTTGATTTCCTTGTTTCTGATGGCTGAGTAGTATTCCATTGTGTAGATGTACCACAGTTTTTTTTTTTTTTTTTATCCATTCCTCGGTTTGAGGGACATTTCGGTTGTTTCCAGTTTCTAGCTATTATAAATAAGACTGCTATGAACATAGATGAGGAAACTTCCTTGTGATTTGGTGAGGAGTCATTTGGATGTATGCCCAGAAGTGGTATGGCTGGGTCCCGAGGCAGAGCTACTCCAAGTTTTCTAAGATATCGCCAGACTGACCTCCATAGTGGTTGCACAAGCCTGCACTCCCACCAGCAATGGAGTAGGTTACCCCTTTCTCCACACCCTCACCAGCATTTCCTGTCATTTGAGCTTTTGATCTTCGCCATTCTGACAGGTGTGAGATGGAATCTCAGAGTCGTCTTGAGTTGCATTTCTCTGATAATTAAGAATGTTGAGCATTTCTTCAAGTGTCTCTCAGCCACTAGGGATTCCTTCTTTGTGAATTCTCTATTTAGCTCTGTTCCCCATTTTTTGATAGGATTATTTGGTTTCTTGGCATTTAATTTCTTGAGTTCTTTGTAAATTATGGATATTAGCCCTCTGTCAGGTGTGGGGTTGGTGAAGATTTTTTTCCCCAATCTGTAGGTTGTCGTTTTGTTCAAATGACAGTGTCTTTTGCCTTACAGAAGCTTTTCAGTTTCATGAGATCCCATTTATTGATTGTTGGTCTCAGGTCCTGAGCTGTTGGTGTTCTGTTCAGGAAGTTGTCACCTGTGCCAATGACTCGAGGGTTTTCCCCATTTTCTTTTCTAGTAGATTTAGTGTGTCAGGCCTTATGTTAAGGTCTTTGATCCACTTGGACTTAAGTTTTGTACAAGGTGATAAGTATGCGTCTAATTTCATTCTTTTACATGTCGACATCCAGTTAGACCAGCACCATTTTTTGAAGATGCTTTCCTTTTTCCATTGTATGGTTTTGGCTTCTTTGTCAAAAATTAAGTGACCGTAGGTGTGTAGATTCATTTCTGGGTCTTCAATTCGATTCCATTGATCCACTGGTCTGTTTGTATACCAGTACCATGCTGTTTTTATTACTATTGCTCTGTAGTACAGCTTGAAATCTGGGATGGTGATACCTCCAGATGTTTATTTATTATACAGGATTGATTTAGCTCTTCTGGGTTGTATTGACTTCTTATAGCTCTTGTCTGCCTGAAGAACTCTTTCTATGTCTTTGTTAATATATATATATATATATATAGTGTGATTTGGTACATAAAATACATTATTTTAGACTGGCAGGCCTTTTTCATGCTGCTACTATCTGACTTTGCTCTCCTGCTCTGTAATTTTTTTTCCTTATCTTTGAAGATCTGTTTTGTTTCTTGCTGGTTGTGGTGTATTCTCTTATACTTTTCTTCCCTTTTGTTTTCCTTCTAGTGCTTTGTTGGTTTTAGAGGTTTATGGACATAAATTTGGTAAACTTTTTATCAATTATTTCCTACAATAGCTTGTCTTTTTTTTTTTTTTTCCATGTTAGATAGTGTGACATTGTCCCACAAGGTCTTTTGTTTCTTTTTGTTGTGGTTTCCTTGCTTGGGTTGAAGCAGTTTCAAGTACCTGCCTCTGATTCGTTCATCTGCAGTGCCATGCCCTGCTCACCCATCCAAAGCACCATTTAGTCACATGTGTTTGATTTCATTTCTAGATTTGAGTCTTCTGATATTTTTCCCTCAGAATGTCTGGTGTCTCCTATAATTTCTGCCTTGAAGACTGGGCTCCCTGAACTGAAGTCTGCCTCTGCAGCGCTGTGGGATGTCAGGCTCTACTGTTCTGTACTTTTCACCCTGCGCTCTCCCTGTATTTCCCATATTCAGCTGTTTTCATGCAGCAAGATGGAGGAATTATCTGGATTACTACACTGTCCTCCTTCCCAAGAGTCACAGTCCTTTTGTCGCCATCATTCAATACACAGAAACTAGTTCTTTTTTTTTTTAGTTTATAGATGTTATTCCTTGATTCTAACTACATACTAGATTTTTAAAGGTCCTTCAGGAGAAACACTGCTATTTATACTTTAGGAATATTAATTTGATGAAACTGTGCTGAGGGAGGGAAGTCTGAAAACATATTAGAAGTGGCTTTCAGGGATGAGAGGAGGCAAAGCATCAGCTTCAGATGCTGCAGATACTAGGGCGGAGGTGAGGCAGTGAGACAAATATTTCTGAAGGAAACATGACCATAATTTAGAAAGTGCATATGTGCAGGACACAAACGGGAAAGAGGTCAGAGGTGACCATTTTGAGATTAGAAACAGTGAGAAAGTAGCACAATTAAAAGAATCAGGATAAAATATTCAGTTATTTTAATTCTTTCATTTTGTCTCACATTGCATATCAAAGGACATGGTGACAGAACTGTACTCCGGCCCATGTGTAGCATTAGAGATCCAACAGAGCAATCCTACAAAGACATTTCGAGAATTCTGTGGACCCGCTGATCCTGTAAGTTATTAAACTTTTGATCTATTTTGTGTTATGAATTCTCCAACTATTTTAACAAGTTTAATTTTTTAGTTTTTTGGTCATATAAATTATGTAAAAGTGAAAATGTAAGAAAAAATTTCTGTTTTACAAAAGAGTAGTTCTCATTTGCCTAGTGACAATAGAGAACGAACAGAATATTATTTACTATGGCACTGGTTTTTTTGTTTGTTTGTTTCCATTTGCTAAATTAATAGTCAAGAAGTAATTTTTTAAACTTTGAAATAAAAATTTTCTAAGGCATTTTCCTTTCAAATAGAAAGAGCATAAAGCTAAAAATGAAGATTCAACTTGGTAACTTTATTCTAGATGCTTGAGAAAATATGAGCAGTTGAACTTGTCTAAATGGGATAGAGCAGTGAATGCATACAGAGCTTCTGAATGATTAGACTTACAGAGGAAAATACAAATAAAGACCAAAAAAACTAGTAGTTGGAGCAAACTCAAATGCTGAAGAATCAAATGGTAAGAGAACAGCTAATAGGAGGACAAATTTAAATCTTGTTAGAGGAAGAGATACTTAAAGGAAAAACCAAGATGTAAGGAAGATAGAATATGATAATCTGTATCATGGGTTCAAAGGCAATAATAAAGGACCGAGAACTTTCTGTGGTAACAAGATTATTTCCTTAGCTTCAGTTAAATGCATTTTTGGAAGCATGAGGAAATAAGTATTTTTCCTAAGTAGAGAAAGTAAGGTTGGGCTGGAGAGATGGCTCAGCCGTTAAAGGCTAGGCTCACAACCAAAAATATAAGAGAAAGTAAGGTAGAAAATATAATTCTTACATATTTGGAAAGAAGAATTGTTTATATGTAACTCAATTTTAAGAGTTATTACAGAATTCTTTCTTTGGTACAACTGAGGCAAATTAAATTGAAGGAGATTAAAGAAAGGGATTCTAAAAGTAGGAAGGAACAGACAACAGCAAGAAGTCCAGGAAGGCCTCCATTGTATCTGTTGGGGAGAAAGGATAGTAATGACTAGCCAAGAGGGGGTTTTGTTAATTTTTTTGAGAAAATTAAAATCTGAATGATCAGCTGACCAAAAAATCAGAGAAGTAAAAATAACAAAAAAGGCTGGGGGTGGTGGTGCATGTCTTTAATCCCAGCACTCGGGAGGCAGAGGGTGGATCTCTGTGAGTCAAGGCCAGCCTGGTCTACAAAGCGAGTCCAGGACAGCCAGGGTTCTGTTACACAGAGAAACACTGTCTTAAGGGAAAAAACCCAAAACCCTAAAACAAAACAAACAAACAAAAAAACAAGTTAAGCTTTATCATTGTTTCCTTCTCTCGTATATTCAGTGAATAGTTATTGAACCTGTACTGACACTTATGGATCTAAAGACAGAAGCTTCAACCAGGCAAAGTGTACATGCAGGAGTCTGAATACATGGAAGGCTAAGATGGGAGGGTCATTTGAGCTCATGTGTTTGAGGTCAACTTGGATAAAAAAGAACAAAAACTTCAAAGGATTTTCAGCGTATTACTTAACCACCATAAATGGTTAATTTTCATGCATCATGGGCATCCCATTGTTAAATATTTACAGGTAAAGTGAAAACCCAGAATTTTAGCTTAGATATCTCAGCCTAAGGATGGGTGCGAAGGGAGCCTACTGAAGAACAGGGCATCTGAGCGGAATGTGAAGAATGAGTAGGTGATAAAGGTGGGAGATGATGCGATTAAAGTCATGGCTGCATGAAAAAGCATCACTTTATAGGAAGCTCTTCTTCTGATGCATAAGCACAGGCAGGTAGTATGTACAAGCTACTAGGTTCTGCGACTGGGACATAACAGAGATGTCTAAGCTAAGGTCCTGTCCTTTCAGGGGCTCAGGCTCATGGTTTAGTTTGGAGACTTTCAGGTTCCTGGATCTTGCCTTCAGTAATTGGGATTACTCCACTGTGGGTTTTAACTTTGTGTTTTTCATTTTTGTTGTTTACAAACTGCTACTAGATCTTAATAAATACAAGTATTACACTGTATCACAAAATGTGATTACAATATTTGAGTATCAACCCTACACATTTGTCCGTTTAAACATAGGATCTTAGGAAAAGTTCATAGACATCATCAGACTTCAAAAAGAGGTTGTCGGGACAAGGGGAGATTGAGAATCCCGGTCCTAGAGAACAGGAGATCTATAGAGTTCCATAAGGATTCCTAGAATTTGAAAACATTATCTGGCTGGCAGCGCACACCTTTAATCCCAGCACTCGGGAGGCAGAGGCAGGTGGATCTCTGAGTTCAAGGCCAGACTGGTCTACAGAGTGAGTTCCTCAGTAGCCAGGGCTACATGGAGAAACCCTGTCTTGAAAAACAAAAACAAGAAAGAAAGAAAGAAAGAGAGAGAGAGAAAGAGAGAGAGAGAGAGAAAGAAAGAAAGAATGAAAAGAAACATTATCTGAGCCCATGGAAGATTTACCCTTTGTTCCTTTCCTAATAGTAATCTTCCCTTCTCTCTGGCCTGGTCCTCCAAGATATCCCTTATAATACATCAGCAAATCCTTCTTGCTCATTCTCTTAACTTTTGTTCCAACTCTTATATTTATATTATATTAATTATGTTAATTAATTGTTTGTGTGAATGAATTCATTCCTTCTTAATTTGCCAAGTATTCTGTGGAGCCCTCATATTCAGTACTTTTCTAGAGACTGGAGATATAGCACTCAATGAGCAAAGCAATAACCCTTGCCCATATAGAAGTTACAGTCTACCTGAAGGAACAGACCATGAACAGACATTAAAAAGTAAGATAGAGTGGGACTCCTCACCCTAGTGGAACTACCATGTTTTCCTCCTGTGCAAGAGGAACCTCTTAGACCTCATGTGACTAACGAACTGAGGGGGGCTGATACACGAAGACACCCTACACCGGAGGCATGGGAGGGGTAGAAGAGGGGTAGAGGGTGGGAGGGAGGGGCCGGGAGGGGGTGGCAATGGAGACTTAATGAAGTAATAAACTTTTTTGTTTGTTTGTTTTTGTTTTGTTTTTAAGTAAAATACACTGTGTGTCCCATAGTGGCAAATGCTGTGAGAGAAAATAATGCAGGGACGAGAAATAGATTTCACAGGAAAGGAAGAGTAGGCAAGGTTATAGAGTTGACAGAGGTGACCGGAAGTCACTTAGCAATCTAGATAGAAGGAACGGCAAATGCCGAAGCTGGAGTACACCTGGTGTGTGAGCAAACTCCAGGAGGCCACTTTGGTGATTGTGGAAGTAGGGGAAGAGATGGAAAGGACAGTAAACAAGTGAAGGACTTTAGCTTTTCAACTGTGTAAGAAGGGAGCCATTGGAGTAGATATCAGAGCAACAGCATGGTCTCACAAGTCTTTATGGGCCATTTCTGGCTCCTGTGGGGTCAAGAGCAGGAGGAGGAAGGGTCACATGCACACTGCTTTATAGCAGGGCTCAGAAACCAAGCCACCTGGCAAATGCTTCTTGTTTCTTCAACAATAAAATGAAAATATAAACCTATATGATGCTTAAATTAGCTAATGTGGATGTGCTTCTTAGAATAGTGCCTAGCATGTGGTATTACCTGCTAATTATCTTTACTTTTTTTTTTGAGTTCTTAAGAAATATGTCATGTGCCGGGCGGTGGTGGCGCACACCTTTAATCCCAGCACTTGGGAGGCAGAGGCAGGTGGATCTTTGTGAGTTCGAGGCCAGCCTGGTCTATAAAGTGAGTCCAGGACAGCCAGGGCTACACAGAGAAACCTTGTCTCGAAAAACCAAAAAAAAAAAAAAAAAAAAAAAAGAAATATGTCATGAGGCACCACACAGCAGATGGTGGGCAATATGGGAAGACTTGAATGAGCTTGGGGGTGACTTTCTTTCTAGAACACGATGTTATGAGAGTGGTTGAATAAGTTAGGACATGCTAAATGCTGCATTTGGAGTGAGAACCTCGTTCCTTCAGAGGAGCATGTGTTAGCTGTACTAAAGTTAAAATAGGTGAGATCAGGAGACCATTGACACTGCCCCAGCCAGAATGTGCAGAATTAAGAAATGAGTGGGAGGAAATGTTACATAGTAATATTGGTTCTTAAGTAAACTGCATTGCTTTATTTTGGTAAGGATCAGTAAAAAGCATACATTATGCCAAAATAATTATTACTATGACACTAGTAACAAATGTGTCTTACTTATTGTTCTATTGCTATGTAGAGACACCATGATCATGACAATTCTTATAAAGGGAAGTATTTATTTGGGAACTTTCTTATAGTTTCAGGGGTTTAGTCCATTGTCATCATGGTGGGCCGCATGGTGGCAGGTGGGTGTGGTGCTGGAGAGGTAGCTGAGAGCTACATCCTGATCCAAAAGCCCACCCCTAGTGACACACTTCCTCCAAGACAACACCTCCTAATCCTTTTTAAATAGTACCATTCCTGATGACTGAGCATTCAGAAATATGAGCCTACGGGGGCTATTATTCAAACCACTACAGTATGTTTATGGGGCTCTTATTTGATTATATAGAACAATCTCACAGTGGATCAGAAAATTCACGGGAAACTGTTTTTAGTATTCATTCTTCACCCTTTTTATTTTATGTCCTTTAAGAAGAAAGAGAAACTTTCAGTGGATTTATATCATCTCCAAAGACAGCAGACTGACTCAAGGAATTCCTCACATTTAGGAACTTCAACAGGCATCAGTTCAAAATTGAATAAAGCCATGCCAGATATTTATTCAAATGTAACAGTAGTTAAGACCCTGCCAGATGTTTCTTATAATCTATTATAAGAAGGAAAACAGAAACTCACAGGCAATAGGAAAATAAATGGAGTCACATAAGTGTTTCCAGGGAGGCATAGAGTATAAGACGACGCCTTTTTTTTTTAAAGACTGGCTCTGTTTCTTTGGAATCAGTACCAAGGTTTCACAGAGGATATGATCTAAGTTGGCAAATCCTACAGAATGGAATTTCCCCAAGGTGAAATGAAGTTCTACTCTTTCAAGTTCAAGAGATAACATCACCTGAGCATAAAGGCAGTAAAGTTAGAAAATTTAGTTTGAGACATTGGGTGGACCATTTAATAGATAATAAGGTTACTGAGAGTATAATAAATGATACATTTTTCCAATCTTTTTAATTTATAAATTAGAATGTAGATACAGATGTTATTACTAATATAGCTTGTACCCCATTTTATCTACAAAGAGACAGAACATAAATAAATCTGCAAGATTTCTGGACCATTCTCAGTAGTCAGGCACCTCCACCAGAATGTCCCGTTAGGTTGGGAATAAGCATGCCATTATATCGAAGGTTCTTAATACTCAAGAGGGCTACATCCTGAGCCCTTCATTCTCCAGGTTTCACACTATTCTAGCAGATAGCTTGAATACAGATATGTGCAATCACCAGCAGAGAAGCAAAGCCACTTGTGACATCAGAGGCTGAGCACTCTGTAGGATGTGCTCACTGGCTTAGTTTGCTGCCACTCACTGGACTCTGCTACAGTGCACACTGCTACAGAGCATATAACTTTTTCCTTGAGTAGCTAACACTGCAAATATTAATGTCAACAAGTATGGTGGCACACATCTGTAACCTCCACGGTTAGGAGGCAGAGGAAGATGGATCATGAACTCAGGGCCAGCCTCCACTAAGCAGTGAATTCAAACCAGCCTGAGCTACAGGAAACCTTGTTTAAAAAACAGTGGGGAAAAAACCTGTAAAGGCCAATGCTTGCTTAATTATGGAAGCATCCTAGTGATTTTCTAAACTTGCTCCCTTCTAAAACTCATTCTTGGGACTACAGAGATGGCTCATCAGTTAGGAGCACTGGCTGCTAGCTCTGCCAAGACAGAGTAGGCAAGTCCTTCATAATTCCTGCTTTACAATTAATGTCTGTCAGAGATACTCAGCCAAAAGGCTGAAGACAGATGCTCTGTTTTGAGAGAAATTGGGGACTGTTCCGGCAGCCAGTTGTCTGTCATTTCTTAGTTTTGGAAGCTGCTGGCTCTGCACTTCCTGTCTATTCAGATATATTTATCCTCAGGTCTCTGATGTGGTTGAAGACTAGATAGTTATAGTCTCACAGTTAATTGGTTTTTTGTTTTGTTTGTTTTTAGAGACAGGGTTTCTCTGTGTAACAGAGCCCTGGCTTGGCTGTCCTGGACTCAAAACTCACAGAGATCCACCTGCCTCTGCCTCCCAAGTGCTGGGATTAAAAGTGTGTGCCCCTACACCCAGCCAAATTTTAAGATGTTTAGGAATTAAAAGGATTTTCTAGCACATTAGGGTGGAAACTGAGTTAGGTATAGAACTTTAAACTCATTGAGATAGACAGATAGATAGATAGATAATAGAACATTAATATCAGTTGCCAAATACATGTGGACTGAACATTGGGAATATATGTTATACCTTATAATTTTCATAACTGTGATCTAACTAATCTTCTTGTTTTGAATTGTATTTATTGTTATAAGAAAAAGAGCCTTTTCTTATAAAAGAGCCTATTGGACTAAAAGGGGGAGCTGTTGAGGGGAAAAAGATACACCTTAATTAAAAAAAAAAAAAAGCAGATAGGAGGCTGAGGGCGAAGAGGGTAGGAGAGTGAGACTGGGAGGGTGAGAAGGAGGGGGATTATGAATGAGATGTAACTTGAAGAAATAAATAAATGTTAAAAAATAAAAAATTTTAAAAATAATAATAAAAAAGAGCACTGGCTGCTCTTCCAAGGGACCAGAGTTTAAATCCCAGCAACCACATGGCAGTTCACAGCTGTCTATAATTGCTGGACATGGTGGCTCACGCCTTTAATCCCAGCACTTGGGAGGCAGAGGCAGGTGGATCTCTGAGTTCAAGGCCAGCCTGATGTACAGAGTGAGTTCCAGGATAGCCAGTGCTAGTACATAGAGAAACCCTGTCTTGAAAAAAACAAAAAACAAACAAAATTAAAACTCATTCTTAATTATTGCTTATATTTATTCAACCGTACACTAAGTACTATTTTTATGTTGAACATTCCCAGTCCATAGAATTCAGTGGTGCTGGGAAGACTGAGTCAAATCCACTATCAGGCAGTCTTTGTTTTACTTTGTTGGGTGGTAAGACAGCCACCCAACAGGTAAAATAAGTACCATGAAGTGGGAGTGATATGGGGGATGGGGAAAAGAAACCTATCTACAGATGGACAGTAAACATGGCCTTTAAGAGTCTTTCTCCTACCAGTTCAAAAGCAGCAATTGGGCTTCTAAATCATAGTGTTCTCCCTAAGGCAGAAAGAAGTCAAGAGTAGCATGAAGAATAGACTATGGTTAGGAAAGCATTCTCAGGGCACCTTTAGCTCTCTTAGTAATAGCAATGCACCATCCACACATCACCCAGGATTCATTCCCAGCAATCCAAGCTGATACATAGGCTCTTCCATTATTTGTACTTAGTAGTATTTGTGCTTGAATATGCCATTCTCAAAGAGACCTCGCTCATCTCCTACCTCCGTGGACACTTGAAAAATTCTCATATTCTTTGTCACTTATGGTTTATGTTTCTCTGTAATAAGTATCAGCATCTGAACATTGTATACTGGCTACTTTATTTATACTCACTTTTATTTCCTGCTACCACCCTATAAACATGGGAAAGGAATTTTTATTTTTTTCTTTCACTGATATTTTCAGGATATCTGGTATTAAACAAAGAACTCTATATATTTCAGAAAGAATGAATGTTAGTTTAGGTAACTCTTTGTATTTCTTCAATAAATAGTGACTAGTAATACTGTTTCCTTTAAGATGAGAAGATAGCTCCGTAATAGAGCACTTGCCCAGCATGAGTAAGGGCCTAAATTCAATCCAGTACTACAAAAAACGTACCTGTTTTTCTTTCCATTGTTAAAAAAGTTATTGCATCCTTTACTCTAAAAGACTTTAGAATAATCATATTCCAGTCAGATATGTAACAGAATATTTTTATTTTTCAGCACTTATATTTATTAATACTTAATAAATTTCTATAAAAAACCTAAATCCTATTATCCTAAAACCTATAATCTAAAATCTATAATCTAAGAGTACCCTAATACCTAAGAATACTCTAATACCTATCTAACAACACTTAACTAACACTATTTTAACTTTCTTAAACGTATATTAATATTCTTAGCGTAGGTCCGTTCAGGATGACTTGGTTTGTGGCAGTCCTGGAAGGCAGTCCCTTTCAAAGCTTAGTGTTCGTTGGGCCTTACTTTGCAAGTTCACAATTCCAGTTTATTGCCACCACCAAATTGTGGCCAGTTTATAAAGTCAGTCTATTTCAGCTGCCAAACTGAGGCCAGCTTTGTTCATCAGCTGAAACCTGCCTCTAACGGTCTCCTTGGCACAGCCAAATCTCTCAGCCTTCGGAACTCCAGTGCTCTGGGCCCCAAGACGTCTAGACGCCTTTAAAGAACTCTCTCTCAGTAAGTTATATGCCAGGCCTTTGCTTTAGGCCATA
The DNA here is from genome assembly GCA_907164525.1 of Lophiomys imhausi. Classification (NCBI taxonomy): domain Eukaryota; kingdom Metazoa; phylum Chordata; class Mammalia; order Rodentia; family Muridae; genus Lophiomys; species Lophiomys imhausi. The sequence goes on along the minus strand of CAJQZJ010006034.1, from coordinate 258,986 downwards.
ACAGTCTAAATTCTGTTAATGGCGTACCTTGCTGTGAGCCTATTCAGCATGACTTGTCAGTCGGTGCGGGCAGGAGAAAATGAGACCACGTGGAATTCTCATCTTAAACATAGGATTATCTCGCGACACTTGGCAGTCTCAAGGGTCCATGAGATTTCTCTAAATATCCAACAATCCCATAGCTTCTCACGATAACTGACGTCATCTGCTTGGCTTGTGCAGTTTCTTAATCATGCCACCTCAACAAGGCATATCATCCAGCCACAACTGGCTTTTTGTCCATATCACCAAACCAAAGGGACACCAAGCTCCTCCTTATGTGCTGCCAGACGCTAATCTGAAATGCCTACTAATTTCACTAAAGACTTAACTTGTAGCACAGATGTGTCCCTCTGACAGTCAGAAGGCAGGGCTTAAAGTTTCCCTGGAGCAGTGCACAATGGGATGAGTCACAGCACCAGCTGGGGCTGCTAGTAGTACCCTGGAGGCTGGAGCACACGTGCCAGCTTTATCTCCCTAATGCACACATGTTGTTTGTGGACTTCAGATGTCAGCTCCCGGGGGCACTGTGTAGGACAGTAGACTGCATTGAGATGGGAGGATATTATGCTAAAACCTTCTTGAGGCCCTGGGAAATGACTGGTTTTAGACTCCAAAGAACCTGTCACTGTACAAGTCTATCCTTAGGTAAAAAGGCAACCACACCAGCGGCAGGTCTGTGTCCAGGCTCAGTCACGATTAGTGTAAATAATACTGAACCATGATGTTCTCAAGATGTGGTCAAGGAGGCATTTTATTTGTATCTCAGTGAGACAGACCTAACATTCACATGACCAAAGAGAAGGACTTGAAGAGCCCTCAATCTAGGTAGATGTGACCCTTTTATTTTTGAATGTTGATTTTTGTTTGTTAATACCCGCTAATAAACAAAAATAATTATTTCAATAGTTAATTAAAAGCATGATATTTTTGAAAGCACTTAATTCAAATATAAATGAACATATTCACTCACCTATGATTTAGAAACTACTATTCATATTATAAAATAAGTCTGTACTTTTCATAAAAGTACTTGAAAAAGATATCTTACATTTTCTTTCTCTCTCTCTTTTTTTTTTTTTTTTTAGGTTTTTCGAGACAGGGTTTCTCTGTGTACCCTTGACTGTCCTGGACTAACTTTGTAGACCAGGCTGGCCTCGAACTCACAGAGATCCACCTGGCTCTGCCTCCCGAGTGCTGAGATTAAAGGCGTGCGCCACCACACCCAGCTTGATATCTTAAATTTTCAATAAAACTCAAGCTCAACACATTTCACATGAAAAGTGACAGTAAACATAAATGAATAACTGGGGTGTTATATGTCTTTTCTCCTTGATTTATCCTGTTGAGTAGTGGAAATGGACTTATCTTATCCTTTAGATAAATACAAGATTAGATGAGATTATGTTTAAATAATTCCTATTTTTGGTTTTGCTAGACTCAGACTTAAAAGCCTTTGCACCTGAATAATCTTGTGTTTTTCCAACTGTTGCCTTTGTTCAGGGCATTCTAGCTCCAAGGGATAGTTTTCCCAATTAAGCCCAGAACCCACCTTAAAATTCTCACTTCAAAGACAAGAGTCATGCATAAGCTGTCTCCCTTAGCTGCAATTTTTTTAAGCTCCTTTTTCTTACCACAGTTTCAGTTATTCTTGGTCAGCCATGGTCCAAAACATTACATAGAAAATTCTATAAATATTTAGTACATTTAAAACAATTTTTGTTATAGTAGGCTATTATAATTTTTTATATTATTATTGTTAATCTCTTCCTGTTCTTGCTTGGTAAAGTCAACTTTTGGAAAAGTTTGTGTGTATGGGAAAACATAATGCCTAGGTTTCGTGCATCTGCTGGGGTCTTGAGCATATCTCTTAAAGATGGAGGATCCATAGATGCTTACATAAGCGCTGTAAGTTCTCTTCTCCTTTTGATTGAACTTGAATGATCAGTAATAGTTCAGTGAGCAATGAGCAATGTGTTTGTGGGCTTTAACAGTCTCCAAGAAAGCGGTACTCCTTATTCAGAAGGAAGCGTGTCATCTCCTTTCCTGCCCACGTATCATATACATAATAGATGATCCTAGGAGATTATGCTTGCTGAAGACCCTGCCTGCCAACCTTGAAGCATATGTAGGGCTGCACTCATTTTCTGCTGTCTTTGAGAGAAGTAGGAGGCTTGCTTTCCTCCTAGGAGATGCAAGTTCTACTTGGTGTGAGTCAACTTGGCCTACATGGTTTTTGTATTGCTTTCTCCCCTAGCTTCCAGATGGCTCCTCAAATCTAATTCCTTACAAGTGGAGTCAGACAACAAAATGCAAAGGAGCCGTCTCCGGTCTGATAGAGACGTTTTCTTCCCAGTGTTGTTTTCTTCCCAGTTAGTGCAGTAGGTCATGTTAGCTGATCAGTTCACATCAACTAAGTCACATCACTCCCAAATAAGCAGAAGGATGAAGAGAACTAAGACTCAAGAAAACAAATATTGATTATCATTCTTGATTTCTTCTTTTCAGAAATAAATCTTGTAATTTTGGCTCAAGAAAACAAAAATTAATTACCATTATTGTTTTTCTTATCAGAAATAAACACTGTAGTTTGTCCTTAAACTAGTATATTATGGATATTTTTTTTAAAAATAAGATTAAAATCATCCAATAACTAGTATTGCATAACACCCACTTAATTAAGTTATACATTAATATTTCTAATATGCTTCTGCAGGGCTAGGGAAGTGGCTCTGTTGGGAAAGTGCTTTTGACCTGAGCTCAGTCTCCAGAATTTATGAAAGGAAAGCTAGGTGTGGTGGCATGGGTGTATAATTCCAGGGGTAGGAGGTGGAGCTCTGACTGGGCTGCATAAGCTCCTTCATCTGCTCCTGGGAGAATGAGAACCCTTCACAAAAAAAAGTAGTCTGTATGGCTCTTGAAGAATAACACCCAAGCTTGTTCTTTGGCCTACACATGCATGCACATGCACATGTATGTACACACACACTCATACATGTTTGCAACACATACAGAAATACTTATATAACATGGTTATTAAAAGCTAAAGACCAGGTATGGTGGCACATGCCTTTAATCTCAGCAGTCAGGAGGCAGAGGCAGGAGGATCTCTGAGTTCAAGGTCATCCTGGCCTATAGGGCGAGTTGTAGGACAGCCAGGGCTATACAGAGAAACACTGTCTCGAAAAACAAAACAAAACAAAAAGCTGTGTAGGTTTTCAGAATAGGACTTAGCTCAGTGTCCCACTATTGCTGGTTTTCTTATTCATCAGTGTAGCCATGGAGACTGAACTTCCATCTGAATGTTTGAACATGTTATTATCACTGTCGAATCTGTTTCTGGAGGTGAAGCTGCTGAATCAAGAGAAAACATGTCCTTTTAAAATGTATTTTTTTTACTCTCTCTGAAACGGAATCAGTATAAGGGGGAGTGGCTTAAATTATTTCCCGGTCTCCTCTGCGCTTCCTCGGACTAGTAAGATGGATGCTGATTCCGATCACACAGTGAGTGACTTGTTCTTCGGAGCACTCATTAACCTGGGCCACCGTATGCAGAAGGTGCTGCGGTGAGCAGCGTGTGTCCCCGTGATTGCACAGCTCTGTCCGCGTCTTGCCGCAGTTGACACATTAGGCTGTGCAGAGCCTGCATTAAGCAGCTCACACAGGAATTTTTATTAAGAATGAATGTATGTTCGCCAAACGGAAATTTATCTTCTAAGTTTGTGTCCCTACGTAGAGAATTTTATTTGCTAAACATACTGTGTTCTGTACTCGGCACTCTGAGTCAGACCAACCAAGAAGAGTAAAAGAAGAGGGAAGCTGGTCAACCAGATATCTATCAGCATTAAGTACTGGGAATAATACATTTCAAGAATTTATTAGATTGCTGCATTTCAAATCTCTCCTTTAATTGTATTTGAAAGCAGAATCCAATGTAGAAGCATTTATATTTTTAAATGGTTGAATTATGTAAGTCCCTGTGTCATTGCACTGATTTAAAAATAGGACTTTCTATAGCATAGCTTATCAATCATGGGAAGCAAATAAGGGCAGATTCTGGAAAGAATGTGGGGAAGAGGAAGCCTCATCTGCTGTTGGTGGGAGTGTAGACTGAGATGGCCCCTTTGGAAAGCAGGGTGGCAACCACTGAAAACACTGAGCATTGATTTTCTTTATGGCCCACCCATATCACTCCTGGGCACGTATCCACAGGACTCCACCGCTACAGAAATACTTGCGCAGTCATGTTTACTGAGTTCTTTTCACAGTACCAAGGAAGCAGAATCAGCCCAGATGCCCACCAGCCTACGAACAGATTATAAAAATGCACATACACGATACGGAATTTCATTCAGCCATAAATAGAAGTGAAACTATGGAATTTCCAGGGAAAAGGATAGAACTAAAAAAATATTACATAAGCAAGACTACCTAGGTGCAGAAAGATGAATACTGTGTATTCTTTCATATCCAAATACAGCTTCTAAAAGTCAAATATATGTATTTAGATGGAAGTAAGAATGGGAGAAGCCAGGAAACCATAAAGTACCCATGAAATGGTGTAAAAGACACTTGAAGGGAGAGTCAGGGAGCTGGCAACAGAACACTAGCTGTGAAAGGGGAGTGTGCGTTCAGTGGAGAAGGACATGAATGAAAGCAGAGGGAGCAGTGAGGGGTTGTGTCTGAACTGAGCATGTCATTTTTCTTGTCACTGTCTCCTCAGTACTGTAATTATATAGCATTTCATTGTATTAGATATTACAAATAAAAATAATAAGACATACTGTAAAAAAAAGGTCAGTTAAAGGAAAAAGAATTAGATAAACTACACAAAATATTTCCATGCTAAGAAATGTTTCCATTGTTTGTGACTTGTATTTTCTGGAGGCTTTTTTCATATGTTTATGGTAGAATGTGCCAAAAGTCAGTCTTTTTTTTTCCTAATGAGTCACTTATCAATAAAATATTTAGTGTAAAAAAAATTAAAATAATTGAGAATTAAATAATACAAATAGGTATTTTTTATTTTAAATGGCTTACTAATATAAGGTAAATAAATCTTTCAAAACTTGAAATAATAAATGCATAAAACATTTTATGTTTTAAAACGTTCTTTGTGGGAGGAGCCTGCAAGAGAGAATTCTTATAGAGACATAGCACCATAGTAGCCAGATTACCTGCTGACATGGAATGTTTATACTGAAAATTGACTTTGTATGTTTAGAAAAGCTTACAACTTCATCCTTAATGTGCTCATTAATTTCCGACTTCCTTTTTTAGTAAGAAGTTAAGTTTTAAACGCATACACTATAGTAAGACCTATGAAGTAAATGAAAACATCAGGTAATAGAGCAAATGGGACTCACCGATGCACTGGATGCCAAAAGTCCCGCTTAAGGAAAACAGTGGGCACAACACAAATGAATTGCTCACAAAACGCCCAATTTTTCCTAAACTCAAGAGAAAATTTCTTCCTGAATCTCAAGAAAATGCACCATGTGAGCTAGCACTTGTGGGGAACCAGGAAATAGAGGCTTATGAGAAATGCCAGGGAAAATGAAAGTAACTTGTGGGAGATATCTAAGATAGCGCTGGCTGGAAGATGATGGGGTGGAGTTGAAGCCTGAGTATAGCTGATTGGGTGAGCAAGACTTCTGTGCTTGTGATCAGTGCATGATCACCATGTTACCAGGCTTGTGATATGTGGTGTGATAGGATGACCTTTCATGTGATTGACCCACAAAGCCCCTTGTGGAAATTCCCCATTTGGTTCTGTATATAAGCCAGAGAATGAAACATTAAAAATGAGAAATGTTTAGACATCACCAGTGTCTCGTCTGTTTGTCTTTGGAGTGAAAGCTGGAGGTTCTGGCAGGCAGCTCACTCACCTTTCCCTGAGAACATCCTTATGTCTCATGGGATCGCTACAAGCACTCACTGTCCTCAGTGAGAACCAGTGCTGTCACAAGAAGCTGTTGATGCCATCCTAGTGAGTCACAATTACAAAAGACAATATCTGATCCCAACATTGTTGCAATATTTCCTCATATGCTTCTGGAAAAAAAATGATGGATTCCTTTTGTTTCCTGTAATTTCTCTTTCTTTAATTTAACTTCTCTGTGTAGATGCTTTTTACCCTAATTTTGATAAGCACTAATTGGCAGTAAGTTCAAAGTTAAGCTCCCTGGAGGACAGCTACAGTGTGGTAACTGTTGATCTGTAAAAAAGTGCAGAGCATGGTTCTCTCCTTAGCTACTCCAGCTGTGTTTCTTACAGACTGGGGAGGGTAGCATGGCCATGCAGTGGGTTTGGTGGCGCCTTTGGTGATGGACAGGGAAGAACCATAACAAGGGAGGCAGGACATGGGTACATTTTGGATAACTGGCTGCATAGATGGGTCTGTATTATCCCATCTCAGTGCTGCGTTGAGTAGATTGTGACATTATCATTTTAGCCAGAAATTTAGAAATAGCTGAACATTTGTGATCCATTCCTTGTCTTTTGCTGTAAAGTACCCTTGTTCAAACAAAGCAGAGTAAAAACCAGTAAAATAGTCACAGAATGTCTGAAGGCTGATTTGTCTTGAGGTATCCTCTGAAATGCCCTTCTCACAAAAGATACCTTCAGGAGTTTGAATGAATTGATTTGCTGTATATATGAAAAATAGACAGTACAGGTCTACATTCTCAGAGAGAGTATGTTCTGGTTACCTTGTGGGTTCCAATGAGGCCTATCCTCTTAAGAGCTGGACTGTGGTGTCTAGAGCTCAGGGCCTATGGGGCCATTTTGTTACTTGTGTACATTTCAAGTCTCAATCAAGACTCTACCTGGCAAAGCTTCATCGAAGAGAAGAAGCAGATGGAGAAGTGACTGCAGCTTTTTCTATACACAGTAGCAATACTGAAGTGTTCCCAAGATTCCCAGTGTCTGTTCCAGTCAGTGCACTGAATTTCCCAGAATTCACCTTTAATCCTTTCGCAGTTTAATGTGTCTGGAGGTTTGACCGCTCGAGTCTCTTTAGAAATATGTGTATTTCATAAACCATGGTGCATATTTTTGAATAAACTTTAGAGGTCAGTGCAATGCAGGCATGCATGTGAAGTCCTTCCTTGCGTGGTGTGTACCAAATGCCACTAGAGGTATTAAGATAAGTAAAGCAGCTGGGCGGTTGTGGCGCACGCCTTTAATCCCAGCATTTGGGAGGCAGAGGCAGGCGGATCTTTGTGAGTTTGAGGCCAGCCTGGTCTACAAAGTGAGTCCAGGACAGCCAAGGATACACAGAGAAACCCTGTCTCGAAAAAAAAAAAAAAAGATAAGTAAAGCACCGGCCCCACTTCCAATGGATTTGCTAATTCTGGGAAGAGATTCATAAAATTTACACACTTACTGAAAATCAATTGAATAACTATTAAATATTAGGCATAGTGTGGCATTTAGGATACAACACAGAACAGTAAATAGATCAGGTAGTGATCTGTGGGCTTTAGATTGGTGGCATAGCCTTGCCTTATCTAGTCTCAGTGTCTAGACAACAGTGAATCGGAGAAGAGAAGCTGAGTGGCCGAGGGTGATAGACTTAATCTGAGACATGACATGTGACAGTCCAGCCCGGACTGGACTCGACCAGCATTTGATCCAGTTACTACTGGGTAGCAGTTTGAAGTCACTTTTCCTGTGGTTTTCTAAGATATTCAGTTATATTGAAATTCAAAGTTGCCATTTATTTTTAGAATGGCTGCTTTGTTCCAATTGTATACGAGGAAAAAAAAAGAATTTTTAATAGGCCCTGAGCACTGCTTTCGTGGATAAAAAGCAAAGGCTAAATAATCCAGAAGAGAATGAGGAGATAGAATGAGTTGTCCTTTTTTTTCAAAACTGTTTTTTGGTATTATATGATTATAGTCACAAATTATAATTCTATTGGAAAAAGGATAAAGTTGCCTTTAGAATGTAACCCCTGAGGAGGGTTCTTCTTTGTGGTGGGGGGGAAAAGCTGTTAAAGAAGACACTAAGAAAAACATATTGTTTCCTGATGACAGCAACTCTCATCAAACTTAACCAAATAACATGCTCTGATTTATTAAATCTTCTCATTAAAGGAATAATTAACACATTCTGAACACGATTGCCTCCCTCTGTCTCTCTCTCCTGTGTTCCTGTATGTGTGCATGTATATGCTTGTGTGTGTGTGTGTGTGTGTGTGTGTGTGTGTGTGTGTGTGTGTGT